>JAMYWD010000683.1:0-25000 GCA_028583415.1 Protea cynaroides | reverse complement strand
ATGCAAAAGCATAAATCACAGCCATAAACTTTAATCACACCTGAACTACGATGGTGAACCTGATTTTCAGAATAATTCTGTAATACGTAGGCAATCTGATGGATACAGATTCGGTTCAATGATATAAAACCACTTGGTTTGGTTCGATTTAACAGATAGAGTCTAGCATAGGAAAGGTATAGGAGACCAATTTTAATCGGACGGTTTGGGTGCCTAATCCCTTCCCATAACCGTAACCTGACGCTTATCCAATCTCTGATGGACCAGAAATCCAATCTAAGGGTCATGAGTCAATCAAAGTCTTACCTTAGGGTGAGATTTTACATTTTCCAAGGTCCTATACCTTAATCTAGGTGGCAACTTCCAAGATTTCCATCTTTGTCCTCACACCTGATAGCTATTATTGTAGACAAACTCGATGAGTGAAAGCTTCTCATCCCAAGCCCCCTTAAAGTCAATAGCACATGCTCGAAGCATATCTTCTAGGATCTGGATGGTCCTCTCTGACTGACCATCTGTTTGAGGGTGGAAGGCTGTGCTGAACTTTAGTTTCGTCCCCATGGCCTTCTGTAGTCCCTCCCTGAACTTTGATGTGAAGCGTAGATCTCTGTCAAATACTATACTCTCTAGGACACCGTGGAGTATGAAAATATTTTCCACATATAATTTTGCCAGCCTTTCCATGGTGTATTACGGTTTGATAGGGATAAATCTTGCAGTCTTGATGAAGCGGTCTACAACTACCCAAACTGCATTCACTGACCTCAGAGTCATCGGTAGGCCAGTGACAAATCCATGGTAATACAATCCCATTTCCATGCTGGCTCAGGTAATGGTTGCAATAAACCTGCTGGCCTTTGTCTTTCCGCTTTGACTTGCTGGCAGTTTAGACATTGAAATACATATCTGGCCACATCTGCCTTCATACCCCTCCACCAGTACATCCTCTTTAGATCATGGTACATCTTTGTGCTCCCAGGATGTACTGAATATGGAGTGGAGTGAGCTTCCAACATAATTCGGTTTCTAATTTCCAGATCTTCATTCTCAG
The DNA here is from genome assembly GCA_028583415.1 of Protea cynaroides. Taxonomy (NCBI): domain Eukaryota; kingdom Viridiplantae; phylum Streptophyta; class Magnoliopsida; order Proteales; family Proteaceae; genus Protea; species Protea cynaroides. The sequence continues at coordinate 23,949 of JAMYWD010000683.1, read as the reverse complement.
GTATGCATAAACGTCCATGATATCTGAGTACCTTGTCTACATCCAAGGTGAAATCAGGATTGGCTCGACCCTTTTCCAAATCTTCTTACATTGTCCTGAGGTATGGGTCCTGTAGGACTGCTGCTTTTACCTCCTCTTTCAGGTCAGGAAAAATCTTCAGTGCTGCGAATAAAGAGTAAACGTGTGTATCAACCCTTGCTCCACTGGGTCATCTACTGACCTTAATAAGAGTTGTTCTTCATCCTCTGATGAGCCAGAATCTGCAGTACACAAAGCAGCATTTATACTTGGGCCTGCTTCGGGGTTCGATGCCCATTTCCTACTCAGAGCATCAGCTACAATATTTGCTTTACCAGGATGGTACTGAATGTCACAGTCGTAGTCCTTGAGTAGTTCTAACCACCTCCTCTGCCTCATGTTTAGGTATTTTTGGGTAAAAATATATTTTAGGCTTTTGTGGTCAGACTTTATCTGAAATTTCTCACTATACAGGTAATGCCTCCAAGTCTTGATAGCATGGATGACTGCTGCCAATTCTAAGTCATGAGTAGGGTAATTTTTCTCATGCTCCTTCAGTTGTCTGGAGGCATAGGCAATCACCTATTCTCCTTGCATCAGCACACATCCAAGTCCCAAACCTGAAGCATCTGTGTACAGTGTAAACGGAAGGCCTGGTGCAGGGATAGTCAGTATAGGTGCTGAAACCAGTCTTGACTTCAGTGTCTGGAAGCATTTCTCACATTCTTTGGTCCATACAAACTTCTCCCCCTTCTTTGTCAACCTAGTGAGTGAAACAGCAATCTTGGAATAATCTTCCACAAACCTTCTGTAATATCCAGCTAAGCCCAGGAAGCTACGAATTTCAGCAACTGTCTTCGATGCCTCCCATCCTACTATGGCTGAAATTTTGCTGGGATCCACCTTAATTCCTTCAGTAGATACCACATGACCCAAGAAGGCCATTTTGTCTAGCCAAAATTCACACTTCTTGAACTTTGCATAGATCTTCTCTCTTCTTAGTCTTTGTAGTGCCACTCTTAGGTGTACTGCATGCGTCTCCTTGTCCTTGGAGTATACTAAAATATCATCTATGAATACTGTAACCGACGTATCCAACATGTCATGGAACACTTGGTTCATTAGTTTCATAAACGATGCAGGTGCATTGGTCAACCCAAAGGATATCACAAGAAACTCATAGTGTCCATATCTTGTTCTGAAAAATGTCTTGGGAATGTCTGCCTCCTTGATCTTGAGTTGATGATACCCTGACCTCATATCAATCTTTGAGAATACACTTGAACCTTACAGTTGATCAATTATAGGTAGCGGGTACCTGTTCTTGATGGTGAGCTTGTTCAACTCTCGATAGTCCATACAAAGACGTACGCTACCATCCTTCTTCTTGACAAATAGCACCGGTGCTCCCAAGGTGAAATACTCGGCCTTATGAATCCCTTGTCTAATAATTCTTGCAGCTGTGTTTTTAACTCCTTCAACTCTGTAGGAGCCATCCTGTAGGGTGCCTTAGACACCGGCGCTACCCCTGGTAGAAGGTCTATCACAAACTCCGTCGCCCTATCTGGTGGTAATCCGGGTAGGTCTTCTGGAAACACATCAGGAAATTCCCGTACTACCTCAATATCTTCCATTTTTGGCAAGTCTGCGGTCACATCCACAACTGATACGAGGTATCCTACTCCCCCTTTCTCTAAGCACTTCTTTGCTTTTAGGGCTGAAAGTATAAGTTTTCTCCTCCTAGGCAACTTAGTCCATTTAAAGTTGAACTTCGTTCCTTCTCTGTCCTTGAAAACTAACTTCTTCTCAGCACATAACAGGCTTGCTGAATGCTGAGATAACCAGTCCATTCCCAAAATGACATCAAAATCTGACATCTCAAGCTGGACTAGATTGGCCTCCAACTCTCGTCCTTCAATATGTACTGGGCAAGGCCCATAATACTCTTCTAATACCACTTCCATTCCCATGGGGGATCAAACTAACAGACTTGGTTCCAAAGTCTTGATGGGTTGATCTAGTCCTTTTCCGAATGATACTGACACAAAGGAATGGGTGGCCCCTGAGTCAAACAGGAATCTGGCGGGTACCCCTGCTATATTTACTGTACCTGAGGTTTTTAATTTTTCCTTTAGTTTTATATGCTCAAACAATTAATGCAGCAACTAAGGAGTAAGTATAAAATCATACCAATAACTACATCTGGTGATGTGGCTGCTTGCTCTGTAGTAACGGCATACACTTTGCCTTGTTGTGGTTCCCTCTTTGGTAATGGGCATGTTCTGGCATAGTGACCCACCTGTTGACAATTAAAACACTTCACGCTGGAGTTTTGTCCCGTTGCCTGCTGTGTCACTGCAAGAACAGGTCTGGGTGGCACTGTGCTAGCTGGTGGCCTGAATGGACAATATGGTCCGTTGTTTCTTCCGCCTTGGAACTCAGGGTTAGGCCTCTTCAGACCCCTATTCTATGCAAAGAAGCTATCTCTCTGGCTTGCTTTAATGACTCGAGCAACCTATACAGCTTCATTATAGATCTTCAGTCCTCGCCCCAACGCATGTTCTCTTATGACACCCCGAAGACCCATTGTGAAGCGATGAGTCTTAGTTTCTTCCTCATGCATATTGGTTAGAGCGAAGAAGAACAACTCCTTATACCTCTGTTGGTATGCCTCTACGGTCATTTGAGACTGATGTAGATTGAGGAACTCCTTATCCATCTGGTCGTGGAAACTCCTTGGAAAGTATTTTTCAAAGAAGGTCTCTTTAAATATGGGCCAAGTGATTATATGGTGCTTTGTCTCCAGGTATGCTCTGGTCGAGTTCCACCATCCATTGGCTTCTTCCTTCAGCATATGGGAGGCATATAACACCTTTTCCTCATCAGAACACTCCAGTAAACAGAAGTTCTTTTCCATCTTGGCTATCCACTGTGCTGGCCATAGTGTTTTCGCTGGCTTTCCTGTAAAGTTTGGTGGCTTTAACTTTAGAAATCCGTCCACCGCTCTAGAAAGACTACTCTGTCCATATGGTGACTATCCATATGGTGCCTGACCCTACCATTGCGGTTGATATGAGTAACCACTTTGATTCACTCCCTGATACCCACCATGATATGCACCCTGATATGCACCCTGGTCCTGGTTAGGGGTGGGTGTCCCTATAACCGGCTGGGGAAACGTGTTGTATAGGTTTGGTTGTTGTTGTCCCTCAGTAGCTGTGCTAACCCCCACTGGTACCGTATTTGCATGTGTCGGTACAGGCCCAGGTGGCCTAAACATCTTCAACATTTCGTCGAAGAACTTCTTCTGTTGTGCTTCCATGTGGGTTACCAAATTTGCCACTAGGGTCTCAGAGTTTGTATGGGTATGACCCGGCAGTGGAGATTCCTCATTGTCTCTCACCTGATTTCCTCTTTCATTGAGAGGGTTAAGTTCTTCCCCATTTTCCCTCTCTTCATTTTCTTCAGAGTTTTTTGTCCCTGAATTCCTTTCCATTGGAGGTGCCCTTGAGTGACGGTGTCTACGAGGAATTCTACGACCATTTCCTCTCACCATTGCAGCCTACTGAATTCTCCTTATGATATCTGAATGCATTAAACACATATGAGACAAATGAGATAATTATTCAAAACGATATTATTCAGTCTCAACATATATGCACTAAAAATATCAATCGAAAGGCAAACAGGTAAAATCTTAAATTTTTCTCGGAATTTTCAAGGCAAAATCATTGATTCCGGTCGTACCATACTGGCTTGGGGTTTTGTAGTAGTGGCTCGGCCGGTATGGGAAATGGTTTAGAATTTCCAGCCCCTAGGAGGTACCGATCGCGGTACCGGTCTCACCTTGAGTGAGACCAATATGCCCTGCGGTACATACCGGTCGCACCATACTGCAAGAGGTACCAGTCGCACATACCAGACCTTGAGTGCGACTGGTATCACTGAAAGCCCTTTAAAATCATGATTTTTGCTCTCATTTCTCACTTTTCTCCTTGGTGTTTACTCCGGTGGCGATTCTTCTCCGAGTCGCTGAGTCTCTACAGTCCAACCGGTGCTTTTAGGAGTGTTTCCCCTCAACCAAGAGTATCAAACTCGTTTCTAAGGTAAGCTTCTCCCTTTCTTCCTCTCTTTGACAAAAAATTTCATCGTCTTTTATGCCCAAAACCTATTTTTTCTTGATTTGAAAATTTTTAACCGTAGAAAACTTCTTTCTTTGCTTGAGAAAGATTCTTGGGGTCTAAATGAACAAAACCCCTCAACCTATTTGAAGTTCCATCAGTTGGTTTGGGAGAAATCCTACAATTTCAACTTTTAACCTAGGTTTCTAGGTTTTTTATTCGAGATTTTTTGAAAAATTCTGCTATTATGCCTCTATTTCCTTGTCTTGTGTTGAAATTGTTTGATCATTTAATAGCATTGTGTCACCACGTAAGTCCTCCTACCCATATTGGGTGAGTTTGAGGCTTTTGCTCCATTTTCTGTCTTTATGCTGCCGAAATTTTTCGAAAATTTTCCCTAACTTTCTCATATTTTCCTTTGTTCAACAGTTTGCAACATGTCTGGACATCGTGGTGCAGGTAAACGATCTTTTGCACCGGGTATGCACAGGCCACATCCTCCTCCCCACCTCTATGATGAGAGATTTTTCCGATCAGAGGCTGCAGCGGCGCGCCTTCCATGGTTCCGAGTTAAAAGTATTGAATCGGGTCTCTTTGTGAACTTAGAACACCTGCACCGCTTCGATGTTAAGGCCGCCTTTGGGGCGATGGGCTGGTTGCCCATTATTTAGTACAAAGAGACCACTCATCCCAATTTGGTAAAACTATTCTTTACAAATCTGGAGGTAGAAGGGAATTCGAACAATTAGGAACACGCTAGGGATCTTCGGATTACTAGCTATGTGAAAGGGGTGATGATCTCTTTCAACACGATTGAGTTGGCTACGCTTCTCGAGATCCCAGATGACGGGGAACTTATCTACTGTTCACCCAGAGCTAAAGGGTATCTTACTGAGGACATGAGAGTAGCCATTGCATAACAGATTTTGTTACCAGGTAATATCATGTTAGCTGCAAACCTTCGTCCCGTGCCTCGCTTATACTGCCGTATTATACAGCATGACATCGTCCGCCAGAGTGGTCATTATGGAGAAGTGTCCCAGTTGACTCAGTACCTTACCTACTGTGTTACTACCAGGCACCGAGTCTGCCTGCCTTACCTGATCATCTGTACCATGATTCATGTTGCAAGGCCTAATGTAACAAGAAATCTTCCATATGGTAGGTTGATTACAGCGTTGTTGCACCGCTTAGGTGTGGACAGGCGTGGAGAGCCAGCTTTTGAGGTCACTATGAGTTCTGATATATATGCTGAGGCCATTTATAAGATGCAGATGGATGATCTAGAGCTTAGTGACGAGGAGCTACAGGCTCGTCCTCTTCCACCTAGGAGCCAGGCGGCAGCCGCAGCAACAGTAGCAGCAGCAGTAGCTGAGGTAGGAGGTGGTGGGGATGCACACATGGAGGACATCCCTGCACCTGTACCCCAGCCTTCTCCAGTTGCAGGACCATCTCAACCTCCTCCAGATACAGTGATGAGCATGCTCATGGAGATCCGAGATGCTCAGCGGGAGATGAGTCGGGACTTAGGGCATCTAGCTCGTAGCCTACGGGTCACGCAGGACCAGGTTCATTGGCTTAGAGAGGCATACGAGCGTAATTATGATATCACAGATCCGATACCACCCAGGCCTGCATCTCCACCATAGTTTGATCTAGTTTTATTTTTATTTATGTGTGGTTCATTTTGTTAACAGAGTAACTGTCCAACTTGTGGACCGTACTCTATCGTACACTTTGTATTTATTTATGTTCATATTGTTAAAGAGTTAATTGGTTTTCTTCAAAAACTTCAGTGCTTAAAATTTCTCTTTCATTAATAGTATATTATGCAGCTTATTTTATGTCTCAGGCATCAAACAAGCTTATGGTGTGTTTTTATTAAAGTTTTTAATTTCCTATCTCAGTTCATTGGACATAGTTAAATGCAGAATGGTTAGCTGGACAGAGCCTAAGTGCTCTGATACCAAGTTGTCACACCCCAATTCCGACTGAACCAAAAGTGTCAGTGAACCATCTCCAAACCACGGCTCACACCAGGATCACAATAGACCGTGTCAACAAACCATTCCCAGCAATCTAACATAATCAGAGAGTAATAAATAGCAGCGGAATTAAATAGATAAACGAACTGAGCTCTATATTATAAATAAAATAATTATCCAAATTATGCCATCAGTCACAAACTTAAATAATTAAATATAACAATGTATTGCTTTAAAATAAACCATCTCTAAGGAAAACACAGAATGAGCACTCGCATGATGCGTCATGCTCGTCCTCTACTGCCTGTGTGTCAATGGCAGCGACTGTATCGTACACTGGGGCAGTCATGAAGTCATCAACTGTGTACCCTGCATCAAAATCTGAAAAGAAAGAATATATATTCGGGTGAGCTCACAACTTAGCTCAGTATGCACAAAACCAATGCAACATACAAAAATGCATGAGATAACATTACAATTTGGGTCAAGTATAACATGCAAAATACTATGGTAAGGTTTGGCGGCCACCGCACCTCTATGCACTAGAGTGTGAGTGTCACACCCCAATTCCGCACTATTCAGAATGGTGTAATGAACCGCTAATAAACCAACGGTTCAACCAGGATCTCGAGTAGGCTATATCCGTGTTATCTAAACTCCATACATCCATAGTTATAATCAGAGTAAATACACAATAGCGGAAGTCTTATAATAAAATGAACTGAGAATCTACTGTGATATTAATATTTAAATAGAAAATTATTCTGTATCAACTGAGACATAAATAAATATCAAATACATGTCTTTAATAAATCCAAATAAAGAAAACTAGAAAAATATCTAATCGAATACACATGAGTTGCACTCGCAAGAGGAGTCATGTCTCCATCGCTGCTACATTCCCGTACGCTGGAGCATTTAAATATCCTTCAACTGTGAAACCTGCATCATAAACTAAAAATATTCAACGTCGAGGGGTGAGCACACATCACGGCTCAGTGAGCAAACAAAAAAATGCAATAGTACATATGCATGCAATCAATTCATATCTTTGGTCTGGTTTATAGTTTGCAATATGCAAAAGAAAGGTTTAGGTAGTCAAAGGTAACGTTTATTGACCCCGCCTCTATACACAAGTGTGTGACGCCGCCCGAAGATAACGTTTATCGTCGACTCACAAGCACCCAATCATGAACATTATATAACAAAGGTTAACGTTTATTGCTATATAGTGCCATACCAACACGTAAGCCCCTATTCGCGAGGGCTGCAAACTGGGCACGCAACTAACCAATCCTAATGCCAAAAAGTGTATCCAAGGCCTCACCCCAGCATCCCTCAGAATGTCCATAGAGATAGAGCTAAGGCCCCCCGGTTGAGTCAGAGACTACAAGGACCGAGACCACCTCCCCTGATACTCTACGACATAATAGTTCTGCTAAAGTAATGACGATACGACGATGCTAATGCACAAGACTTGAGTTAGAGATAGAGCTAAAGTGCTGAGACCCGCCAAAGGTTAACGTTTATTGACGTTCTCATCACACCTCCCCTGATACTCGCTCGCATCAAGTACACCAACCACACACATACAGTCACATGCCTATTCCTATCATCATCATCATCATCATCTTGTTATAAACCATAAAGTAAATATGCATGAACAAGTAATAGAAATAGTGGATGACATGTTGTATGCACATTACAAACATAGTCGCATAGAATCAAGCATGGCATTGGACTCAAGAAAATAGAAAACAGTTTGTTATTAACCAATTAGTTTAGAGTTTTGTTTCCTCACCTTAGCTTGCTAATAGATACTTTTCCAAGCTTTAGAATCACCTTTATATTGCTATTATATTGCTAGAAGACCTAACAAAGTCGATAAAATTTAATTAGAATTTATTCTAATTTTTAAAACCATTCTGTTAACTGAGGGTCGGAGGTAGGGTCGGAGTCCTGATCGACCCTGGGTGCGACCCTCCCCAATCTGGACTTCCCGAACACTGAGGGTCGATACTCAGGATCACCTAGGGTCGGATGGTCATCGACCCTCTGTCCGACCCTCCTTGGCTGGGTATGGGACCCTCCCCTTAAATTAAGTGTTTTAAGGTCGATTTGATACCTGGGATCTCGATCTCCTTCACGCCCTTGGTCCATTTGACTCGACCATGATGGGTAAACCTGGTTCAAGGTGATAAAACCGGGTTAGATTGACACAGGTCTTACAACTCCCCCCTACTTATAAAAATTTCGTCCTCGAAATTATACGTACCTTTTGAATTAAATAAGTGAGGGTATTGCTTTTGCATTGCATTTTCTTCTTCCCATGTAATTTCTTCCATGTCTCTACTTTTCCATGTGACCTTAACATAATAGATATCTCGGTTGCATAGACGTTGAACCTTTCGGCTGGTGATTTCTGTTGGTGTTACTTCAAATGTTAAATCATCAGTCAATTCCGGTAAATCTACTGTCAAAACATGCGTTGGATCCTTGACATACTTCTTCAATAGGGAAATATGAAATACATCATGCACACTTGACATAGATGGTGGTAGTGCTAAGTGATAAGCCACTTTCCCACACTTAGCTAGAATTTCATATGGCCCGACATATCTTGGACTTAGTTTCCCTTTCTTTCCGAACCTTTTTAATCCTCGCATAGGCGATACCTTCAAGAATACTTTATCACCTACGACAAACTCCAGATCTCTGCGTCGAATATCTGCATATTGCTTCTGCCGGTTCTGAGTTGTTCTCACTCTTTCCTTGATAATGTCGACCACTCAGCAATTCTCTTCAATAAATTCCGGTCCAACAATACTACGTTCTCCAACTTCAATCCAAGACAAAGGAGTTCGACACTTCCTACCATACAGTGCTTCATAAGGTGACATCTGTATAGTAGCCTGATAGCTATTGTTATAAGCGAACTCGATCAATGGTAACTTTTCATCCCATGATCCTTTGAAATCCATTACACATGCTCATAGCATATCTTCTAGAATCTGAATTGTATGCTTTGAATGTTCGTCTGTCTATGGGTGGAATGCAGTACTGAACTTCAATGTTGTACCCATAGATTCAATAAAGCCTCCAAGCTACGCCCAAGGAACCTTCTCCCTTCTATCCCTATGTTGTAGTAAGGTAGGGCGGGATGGTGCTTACCCAGGAACAGCGGCTTCTGGTTCCGTTTGTTTCAGGATTTCCAAAAAATGTCGCACCCGCTTTCGTTCAACGGCGCCACCTCTTTTTCTTTTTTTCAAGGGGGGGGGGGGGGGAAAAAGGGGAAACGGCGGGGGGGGGCGGGGGGGGGGGGGGAGTAAAAGGGGGGGTTTCTCTTTTTTTTTTGGGGGTCGAGGGCTCCTTCCCCTTCTTCTTTTTGCAATCCTTCCCAAAACATGGAAGTAAATCGTGGATCTCTATCGGATACAATGCTCTCTGGTACACCGTGTAATCGAACAATATTATCCACATACAGCTTTGCTAACCTTTCTAGAGTATACTGAGGTCGTATAGGTATGAAGCGAGCTGTTTTAGTCAGACGGTCCACAATCACCCAAACTGCGTCAACTACTCGAGGAGTCAGTGGTAGCCCCGTGACGAAGTCCATGGTGATGCAGTCCCATTTCCATGCTGGTTCCGATAATGGTTGTAACAGTCCTGCGGGTCTTTGTCGTTCAGCCTTTACTTTCTGACAATTTAGGCATTGAGACATGAACTTAGCTACATCTGCTTTCATTCCTCTCCACCAATATAGTTTCTTTAGATCATGATACATTTTTGTACTCCCAGGATGTATCGAATAGATGGTGGTATGGGCTTCTTTCATCAGTCGGTGTCTAATGTCTACACTTTCTGTTTCGGGTACACATATTCTTCCTTTGTATTTCAGTACTTTCTCTTCGTCCAAGGTGAACTCAGGGTTAGTCCTACCTTTCTCGATATCTTCTTGTACTGTTCTCAGATAAGGATCTGATTTGATAGCTGTCTTCACTTCATCCATTATATCCGGTATAATCTTCAATGCCGTGAACATATTTGAAAACCGATGAATAAACCCTTGGTTGGTTGATCCATCCGTTGTATCTATCACATACTGCTCATTGCCGTGATTGAATACCATTCCGGTAGTACACATTGCTGTAGTCGTGCTAACCTCTCCTTGCGATTTTATCATTGCCTTTCTGCTCAACGCATCCGCTACTACATTCGCTTTCCCCGGATGATACTGGATATCACAATCATAGTCTTTCAATAGTTCCAGCCATCTTCTTTGTCTCATATTCAACTCCTTCTGATTAAATAAATAAGTAAAACTTTTATGGTCCGACTTAATCTGGAATTTCTCTCCGTATAGGTAATGTCTCCATATCTTGACAGCATGTACTACTGCCGCTAACTCCAAATCATGAGTGGGGTAATTTTTCTCATGTATCTTCAACTGTCTCGAGGCATAAGCAATTACTTGCTCTCCTTGCATAAGCACACATCCTAATCCCAGTCCCGACGCATCAGTGTATAAGGTAAATGTCTGTCCTGGAACAGGAATAGTCAAAATCGGAGCGGATATCAATCTGGTCTTCAATGTTTGGAAGCTCTTCTCACATTTATCCGTCCACACAAACTTTTCACCTTTCTTAGTCAGACTGGTGAGAGGTACAACAATCTGGGAATAGTCTTCTACAAATCTTCGATAATAACCGGCGAGACCCAAAAAACTTTTAATTTCTGCAACGCTCTTTGGTGCTTCCCACTTTACAATAGCCTCGATCTTGCTGGGGTCCACTTTGATTCCTTCAGCGGATACTACATGGCCTAGGAAGGCGACTTCACTTAGCCAAACTCACACTTGGTAAATTTGGCATATAACTTCTCTTTCCTTAAACGCTGTAGGGCGGCGTTTAGGTTCTTGATATGGGTTTCCTTGTCCTTGGAGTATACCAATATATCATCAATAAATACTATAACCGACGTATCCAACATATCGTGGAAGACCCGGTTCATAAGTTCCATGAAAGTTGCTGGTGCGTTTGTTAATCCAAAAGACATGACCAAGAACTCATAATGTCCGTATCTGGTCCTGAAAGCTGTCTTAGGAATATCACCTTCTTTAATCTTCAACTGATGATAGCCTGATCGAAGATTGATCTTAGAAAATACCTTTGCTCCTTGCAACTGATCGAACAAGTCATCGATCCGAGGTAGTAGATATCGATTCTTGATTGTCAGTTTATTCAACTCCCGATAGTCGATACATAATCGAACGCTACCATCCTTCTTCTTTACGAATAATACCGGTGCTCCCCATGGTGATATACTGGGTCGAATATCACCCTTGTCCAGCAGTTCCTGTAGTTGCACTTTCAGTTCCTTTAGTTCAGTAGGAGCCATTCTATAAGGTGCTTTTGATACTGGTGTGGCTCCAGGTATAAGATCTATCACAAACTCTGTGGCTCGATCGGGTGGTAATCCTGGTAGTTCCTCCGGAAATACGTCGGGATAGTTCCGCACGACAACAATGTCTTCCATTCGTGGTGCTTCCTTGGTTAGGTCGACCACTGATACTAGATACCCGACTGCCCCCTTCTCAAGGCACTTCTTAGCCTTTAGTGCTGAGAGTATGAGCTTGCGTCTACGGGGAAGTTTGGTTCCCGCAAAACTGGATTCTGCTCCTTCTTTGTCTTTAAATGTTAGCTTCTTTTCGGCGCATAATAGGTTTGCAGAATGCCGAGCTAACCAGTCCATTCCCAAGATGACGTCAAAGTCTGCCATCTCCAATTGTATCAAGGTTGCATCTAAGGTTTTCTCGCCAATGAGAACTGGACATGGTCCATATCCTTTCTCTAATTCCACTTCTAACCCCATCGGTGACCGTACAAGTAATTTGTAGTCTAATGTTTTGATGGGTAAATTTCGAATGACGCCGATATAAAGGAATGAGTAGCTCCTGAATCAAAGAGTACTCTGGCGGGTACGCCATTTATAGGTACGATACCTGTGATTTATTTTACTTAGTCTATATGCTCATACAATGTAATTACAACTTTAAAAGGTTTCAGTCATACCTGTGACCACATCGGGTGATGCGGCAGCATCCTCGGATGTAACAACATATACTCGTCCCTGATGTAACTACTTCTTGGGCTTAGGGCACTCCCTTGCCATATGTCCCGTTTGGTTGCAGTTAAAACACTTTGGGCCTTCAGAATTTGGCTTTGGCTGATGTTGAGCTACTGGAGTAGTCCTGGGTGCAGCAGTAAAGCCTTGAGCACGGAAGGGTTTAAATGTCTTGTTGTTCCCTCCGTTGTAAGTATTTCCAGCTGGCCTTTTTATACCTCTGTTCTGTGTGAAATAACTCTCCTTCTGGCTCGATTCTATAACTCGAGCAATTTGGACAGCTTCATTATATACCTTCTTTTCCAGGCCCACAACGTGCTCTCTGATGCTTCCTCTCAGTCCCATGACAAACCTATGGGTTTTTGTGTCTTCTTCCTGCATACTAAGTGGTGCAAAGAAAAACAGCTCTTCGTAACGCTGTTGATATGCATCCACTGACATTTGTCCCTGATATAAACTCAGGAACTCCTTCTCCATAGAATCTCTGAAGCTTCGTGGAAAATACTTCTCAAAGAAAGCTTCTTTATAAATAGCCCAAGTCGATAGGGCGTGCTTGGTCAATAGATAGGCCCGGGTAGATTTCCACCAATGATGTGCATCGCCTTTGAGCATGAAGGTGGCACATAATACCGTTTCTTCTTCTGTAATAGTCATCATAAGAAAGTTTCTCTCCATCTCGTCGATCCAGTGTGCTGGCCCTAACGGATCAGACGGTTTGCCGTTAAATTCCCTGGGCTTCATCTTCAAAAATTTCTCAACCAGTCGAGAGTGATCCATCTGATTTTGGGGGTATGCCCCAAACATAGGTGGTGGATACTGATAGTTAACCTGAGCTGCTTCCGGACCTGGTACTGGAATCTGTACAGCTGGTGGTTGAGGTGTTTGAGGTGCTGGGTGGTTACCCACCGGGGCTGCACTGGCTTGTCCGGTCTGCATGGGTGTAGCATGTGCGGCTTGGAACATAATTCCCATTGCAACTTGCATTTGAGCCTGTTCATGTTGCATCTGTTGCAGCTGCTGTGCTAAATTCATTACCACAGTTGCTAACTCCAGTGGTGGAGGTGGCAAGTTGGTAGGACTTGCCTGATCTGGATTTCCTAGTACATATATATTTTCCTGACTGGTCTCCTCTACAGGTGGTGGTGGTGGAACTGCATTCCGACTCTGCCTGGTCACTCTACGTCCAGACATGTTTTTCTTCTGAGATTGGTGGTGCCTGAAAATCATCAAAATAGGTGAGACAATCATTTATACTTCATGTAGGCATGCTAACCGATGTAAAATTTCAAATTTTTCAGATCATTCTGTGAAAAATACTGTCTTTTTTATGCAGGGTCGATGGTGGGGGTCAATGGTATGTCCGACCCTCAGTATCCGACCCTTAGTTTTCTGTCAGATTCCCTAGAGCCGAGGGTCGATGGGAGGGTCGAATTGTCCGACCCTCAGACCAAAAATCAGACTTTTAAGATCAGATTATGGGTTCATTCTTTGTTATTTCCCTCCCGTTTCGACTCGTCTCCCCCCTCTGAGTTGCTACAGTGCCACTTCACTATTTTGGTCAGTTTGGATCCGGGTTTCGACGTCCACATCATCCCTACAGGTAAGTTTTCTCATTTTCCCCTGTTTTTAGGTTTTCTTTTCTAGCTTTTTTGTCCATTTAACTTGTATTTTTCAAATTAAACTTTTTCCAACCGTAAAAATTTGATTTTTATTGGGGGCTTTTGTTATTGGTGTCTCGAGGAACGAAAGCCCTCAAAAAGTTTCGAGTTTCATCGGTTGGTTATCGAGAAACTTGGATTTTTGCTCTTTTTGCCCTAATTTGTCGAAATTTTTTGATTTCTTGAAATTCCTTCAAATTGGACTTCATTAGTTCCAATTTCCTACTGTGTGAGTGTTGTAGGATATGTTGGAACCTACGTAAGTCCTCCTGCCCACGTGTATGGGTGAAAAGTGAGGCTTTTGGCCAACTTACGTCGTTATAATGTCAAATTTTGGATTTTTATCCTATTAACTCCTTGTCTCCCTTTTTCTTTCTTATCTACAGATACCATGGCTCGTACCAAGGTACCCAGAGTTCGTGATCCCCTTCGCTTCCGCTCCAACGAAGCCGAGGCACAGTATGCCCACTATGTCCGTAAGAAGGTAGAGGGTGGTCGTATGGTGAACTTGGCTGAGCTAGCCCTGTTCAATGTGGAGAGAGCATTCGGTGATATGGGGTGGCTCCCTGTCATCACTTACGATGCGTGCACACGCCCGGACTTGGTGCGCCAGTTCTATTGTAATCTCCAGGTAGTGGGGAATTACAATGACGTTGAGAGTGGTCAAGAGTTGCGTATCACCAGCTACGTCAAAGGGGTGAATATCTCATTTGACTATCGGCAACTGGCCGACCTACTGGGCATTCCTTATGATGGCCCCATGGTGTACTGTGCGCATGGAGGGCCCCAGTTTGTTTCCATGGAGATGAGGGCTGAGATCGACAATCAGCTGTTACGACCTGATCGCTGGCAGATGAGAGCTTGTTATATGCGTCCAGCTCCACGGGTCTTTTGCAAGATTATCCAACATAATCTGATTCCGCAGAGTGGCCACTACGAGAGGGTTTCTCAGCTGACCCAGTTTCTGATATATAGTATCTGCACTAGACAGCCAGTCTGCCTTCCCTACATCATCATGCGGACCATGATTAGTGCTACATTGTCCGGTCATAGGGGTAATCTGCCCTATGGACGTATGATCACCGCATTGCTGACCTGCCTGGGGGTTGACTTAGTGGATGAGAAGATTCAGGAGAAGACCTTCTCGTCGCCTCTTGATTGGGAGGCTATCTGCAAGATGGGCATGCGGGATGTCCAAGTTAGTGACGAGGATAGGAACGAGATGGTGCGCCCTCACACTAGCATTGAGATGGCTGACGCTGAGGCCGCTGCTGCCGCTGCTAGAGCTCATGCGGATCCTGTCGATGATGATGACCGCATGTACATGGATGTCGACTCGATACCACCGCCTTCACCTACGCATGCGGCTGGAGTTGGTACTACTTCTGCGGCGGATCCTGCACCTGAGACTGGTCCTTCTCATGCGGCTGGTCCTTCACACCCACCTTCTGATATGATGGAGATGTTGCATGAGATCAGGGAGGCTCAGCGCAGATCTGAGGATGGAGGAGTTACTAGACGCTCAGCGTGTGAGAGTGGATGAGCTGTTAGCCGCCCAGCACATATCAGACACGCGGATGGGAGAGCTCATAGAGGTTCAGCGTGCGACTGATCGGAGGGTAGCCGAT
The DNA here is from genome assembly GCA_028583415.1 of Protea cynaroides. Classification (NCBI taxonomy): domain Eukaryota; kingdom Viridiplantae; phylum Streptophyta; class Magnoliopsida; order Proteales; family Proteaceae; genus Protea; species Protea cynaroides. The sequence goes on along the minus strand of JAMYWD010000683.1, from coordinate 8,416 downwards.
CTCACAGCTAGTCTACAGACGACCCAGACTCAGATAGCCTGGTTGACTAGAGTCTATGTTGAGGACTATGACAGAGATCGTAAGGCACCGCCTCCTCCTTCACCTCCAGCTTCTTGATTGTATTTGTTTTCTTTGTACTACAGAGTAACTGTCCGGGTTGTGGATTGTACTCTGCTTTAGTTATGTATATACGTTTGTTTCTCTCTCAGTGTATGTAAACTTGTTTCCTCTTTAATAGATGCATTATTCTTTTTTTAAATTCGGTCTCAACCATCACTTGTGCTTATAATGTGTTAATATTACTGTTTTTACTTTTATCTTATCTCAGTTCACAATTGTCTTGAATATATGCTAGTTCAGCGGACAAGGCCTGAGATGCTCTGATACCAAGTTGTCACACCCCAATTCTACACTATTCAGAATGGTGTGATGAACCGCTAATAAACCAACGGTTCAACCAGGATCTCAAGTAGGCTATATCCGTGTTATCTAAACTCCATACATCCATAATCATAATCAGAGTAAATACACAATAGCGGAAGTCTTATAATAAAATGAACTGAGAATCTACTGTGATATTAATATTTAAATAGCAAATTATTCTGTATCAATTGAGACATAAATAAATATCAAATACATGTCTTTAATAAATCCAAATAAAGAAAACTAGAAAAATATCTAATCGAATACACATGAGTTGCACTTGCAAGAGGAGTCATGTGTATCCACTTCAGCTTCAACCTCTGCTACGTTCCCGTACGCTGGAGCATTTATATATTCTTCAACTGTGAAACATGCATCATCAACTAAAAATATTCGACATCGAGGGGTGAGCACACATCACGGCTCAGTGAGCAAACAATACAATGCAATAATACATATGCATGCAATCAATTCATATCTTTGGTCTGGTTTATAGTTTGCAATATGCAATAGAAAGGTTTAGGTAGTCAAAGGTAACGTTTATTGACCCCGCCTCTATACATAAGTGTGTGACGCCGCCCGAAGGTAATGTTTATCGTCGACTCACAAGCACCCAATCATTAACATTATATAACAAAGGTTAACGTTTATTGCTATATAGTGCCATACCAACACGTAAGCCCCTGTTGGCGAGGGCTGCAAACTGGGCTCGCAACTAACCAATCTTAATGCCAAAAAGTGTATCCAAGGCCTCACCCAGCATCCCTCAGAATGTCCATAGAGATAGAGCTAAGGCCCCCCAGTAGAGTCAGAGACTACAAGGACTGAGACCACCTCCCCTGATACTCTACGACATAATAGTTCTGCTAAAGTAATGGCGATACGACGATGCTAATGCACAAGACTTGAGTTAGAGATAGAGCTAAAGTGCTGAGACCCGCCAAAGGTTAACGTTTATTGACGTTCTCATCACACCTCCCCTGATACTCGCTCGCATCAAGTACACCAACCACACACATACAATCACATGCCTATTCCTATCATCATCATCATCATCATGTTATAAACCATAAAGTAAATATGCATGAACAAGTAATAAAAATATTGGATGACATGTTGTATGCACATTACAAACATAGTCGCATAGAATTAAGCATGGCATTGGACTCAAGAAAATAGAAAACAGTTTGTTATTAACCAATTAGTTTAGAGTTCTGTTTCCTCACCTTAGCTTGCTAATAGATACTTTTCCAAGCTTTAGAATCACCTTTATATTGCTATTATATTGCTAGAAGACCTAACAAAGTCGATAAAATTTAATTAGAATTTATTTTAATTTTTAAAACCATTCTGTTAACTGAGGGTCGGAGGTAGGGTCGGAGTCCTGATCGACCCTGGGTGCGACCTTCCCCAATCTGGACTTCCCGAACACTGAGGGTCGATACTCAGGATCACCTAGGGTCGGATGGTCATCGACCCTCTGTGCGACCCTCGGTGTATTTTGGTCAATTTCCCTCTTTTTAGTCCATTCTTCGTGTTTGGGGTCCTATGGCTTGCTCCTACAGTCCATTCAACATTCATTCCATGGTCTAGAATCATGAAGCATCCACCTATATAGCTTTCATATATTCTCCCATGGTTTTCCATGAAAATCTAACCATGGATTGATGGTTTGGGTTTCGCCGAGATCACACTCTCTTCATTATCTAATCTAAGGTCTGTAGAAACTCATGGAATTATTATTCATACCTGAGAAGATTACTCCTTCTCTACAACTCTTCTTGTTTTGGCTTTCTTCTCTTCCTTGCTTCTCTTCTTCTCCTTTTCCTTCTATTCTCTTTCTCTCAATTCAATTAGGGTTGTAAAAGGAGTGAAAGAGGCTTAGGGACGTCCTTTAAATAGAGTAGGAACATCCTAAACTAAGTCCCTTTGAGATTAGGAAAGAATCCAAATCGAAAATTAAGAAATTTTCCTAATTTCAGTTTCGGAGGCAACTGAGGGTCGATGGGAGGGTCGATGATCCCGTCGACCCTAGGTTCTCTAAGTTGTCCGACCCTCCCTTCAAAGCTGAGGGTCTGACTTTCTGTTTTGGGGGGTCCGACCCTCCTTGGCTGGGTATGCGACCCTCCCCTTAAATTAAGTGTTTTAGGGTCGATCTGGGATCTCGATCTCCTTCACGCCCTTGGTTCATTTGACTCGACCATGATGGGTAAACCTGGTTCAAGGTGATAAGACCGGGTTAGATTGACACGGGTCCCCCCGGAATTCGCCTTTAAAAAACCCCCCTTTTTCATAAAACAAAAACAGGATCTTGACCTAAGTCCCTATCCCTATAACATAAATGTTACCTGAAACCCGGACAACAACCCCCCCCACCGCCCCCCCAACCCCAACCCCTCCTCTCCTAAACCCCGGGCGCCAAAAAACCCGGGGGGGGACAGATTTTTTTAGAAGGGTGCCATTGTGAGTTTAAATTTTTTAACATAACAAACAAAAAACAAAAAAAAACAAAAAACAAAAAAAAAAAACACCCAAACAAAAAAAAAAAAAAAAACAAAATTAAAAAAAAATAACAAAAAAAATAAAAAAAAAAATAAAAAAAAAAAAAAAAAAAAAAAAAAAAAAAAAAAAAAAACAACAAACAAACCCCACTTTTTTTTTGGGGGGGTGTTTTTTGGTTGGGTCCTCCCCCCCAACCCCTACCCCCCCGCCCCACCCTCCCAAACCCCCCTCCCACCATGTTCCTCATCCTCTCCTAAATACATCTCCTCATTTTTTATTTTAATTTTTTGTTAAGGCGGTTGGAAAAAAAAAGCGCCAAAAAAACAGGCTTCGGTAAGCATACCAGTCGCGGTACTGGTCTCAGTAGAGTGAGACCGGTATGTCCTGCTGTATATACCGGTCTCACTCTGAGCGAGACCGGTATGGGCATGCGGTGACATTATGTCCAGCCGGTATGTCCTGCGGTATATACCGCAGGGCCATACCACTGGACTTAGGTCCAGCCGGTATGTCCAGCGGTATATACCGCAAAACCAATACCGCAGGACTTATTGTCCAATGGTTAGGTCCGGCAGAATGGGTCTGAGAGCCCGATCTTGGATCTCCCTCCCCCTTCGATCATTGGCTTGGTTTCTAGGGTTTTTCAGAAACCATTCTAAGGTCCAAATACTCGAAAGCCTTCTAGGTTTCGACTATTTCATCGCATCAATCCCAGATTGGATCTTAATGAGAACTGGGGTTTTGGAAGTTCTAGGATTTTGGATCGTTGCGCCATTTCATGGCTCCGATCCGAAATCTTAACATTACTAAGAAGGTCGAGCACTTACCGGTGTTTGTCGGATGACGGCGTGCTCCTCCTACGGAAAATCCCTCTTCTTGAGCAGTCTCCTTCCTCCTTGCTCCTTCTCAGATCTCTTCCAGACGGCTAGGGTTTGATAAGGTTTAGAAGGATCTAAGGAGGGTTGGGAGGCATATATATATAGTGGGAGATCGTTCTAAGAAGGTTTCCCACGGTTAAAAACTTACCAAATTTTCGATTCGGAGTGTGGGACCCGCTGGAGTTTGTCTCCAACCATTATTGCACATTCCGGTCGCACCTAAGTGAGACCGGTACTGAGACCGGTATGTAGAATTTATATTTTTACACATCGCTTCTCATACCTGGATCTCGTGGTTCATCACCTGGCCTCAACTTTCGATCCGATTATGATTGGAAGACCTGTCACAATGTAAACCATGGGTTAAACCGGGTTTTCAGAGCACGGTTCTTACAACTCTACCACCGTTAAAGAAATTTCGTCCCCGAAATTTGCATGTAGGTCTCACAACCTTGCAACCTTGGACCGAGAAATTCCACCATTAATCCACCTGCCACCTCACATCCCACACTATCATTCACCGAATACCCACCACCTGTATAGCCACCGACCTTCCCTACAACCTCCACCTGTTGCCTTCACCATAAGCCAATCACCACCTGTCCAAAACCCAGCCACCATCATTTAAAATTAAAAACCGTAGCTGAGAAAACTACAACTTGCAGCAACTTAAGCCGCCATTCACCACAACCAGCACCACCTACATCCACTTGTCGCCACCAACCCAACTTCCTGCACATCCACCCTCATCAATTCATCTGATCTGATCCGCAACCAACTCCCACTCCACCATCACTATACCTGAACAGCACCCAATGCCTACCCTACCCGAATTGCTTCCACTTATTGCAGCCACCTGCGCACAACACCTCCATAACCATACACTCCTACACCCACCAAAACCCTTCGTGAGCACCACCTGTACATGCCACCAGCTTTGCCCCTCCTATCCACCTTGTTGTCCATCCACATGCATAAACCCAATCCTAGTCAGTCCCCACCATTGAGTTGCTACCCTCTGATTAGAATTTTATGTGATTGAAATTGGTTCACATGATTTTAATTTTTATGAAATTGATCCCACCACATGCTTGGAATTTCTATGAAATTGATCTCATTGACTTGAAATTTAAGTTAATTCGAATATGAACCATTGGATGTCAAATTTGATTTTAAACTGTTAGATTATGATTTTGAGTGATTCGAACCATTGGATTTTTATCAAGATTGATTTTAAATGATTCTGAATGGTTAGATTATGTTTTTGAGTGATTTTAACCATTGGATCTTGATCATATGTGTTTTTGAGTGATTTTAACCGTTGGATTACCATCTTGAGTGATTTAAACCATTGGATTACCTTTTTGAGTGATTTAATTGAATTTGAACGGTTGGATTGACCTCATGAATGTTTTAAGTGAATCTGAACCATTGATCAAATATGATCTTGATTACACTGATGATGATCGATTATATCAAATCTGAGTAGTCGATCAAATATGATCTTGGTCACACTGTTGATGATCGGATGCTTGATTAATGCTCTCACATGCTTACTGCTATATTTGGAATGCTCTCAAATGTTGTATCGGATTGCTTGCATGCCATGTTTGATGCTATATTTATTCACATGCTATATTTAGATGCTTACATGCATATACTACTGTAATTGGAATGATTACACTGCCATGTTTGGATTGCTAATTGCCATATCTGTCTGTTTCACATGCTTGTTGCTATTTTTGGATGCTCATCTGCTATATTGGATGCTTACTTGACGTCTGGATGCTTTCACTGCCATGTTTAGAGATACACTTGCCTAAATCTTAAAGAAAAGAGTAATTAGGGTAGGAGATCCCTAAAATGGAAATAACATAGCAATTAGGGCAAGATAAACCTTAAAGTGGAAAAAACACAGTAAATAGGGTAGGAAACCCTAAAAATTGGAAAAAAAAACAGAGCAATTAGGGCAAGATAAACCCTAAAAAATTAAAAAGAACAGAATGAATAGGGTAAAAAACCCTAAAATTGGAAAGAACAAAACCAATAGGGATAGGCAACCCTAAAAAACCTAACAGTACAGAACAGAACAAGTAAAGAACAGAACAAGAACAGAACAGAACAGAACAATAAAGAACAGAACAAGTAAAGAATAGAACAAGGATAAAACTGAACAATAAGGAACAGAACAAGTAAAGAACAGAACAAGAACAAAACAGAACAATAAAGAATAGAACAAGTATAGAACAATACAGAATAGAACAAATAAAGAACAGAACAAATAGAGAAAGAACAATAGGGATAGGCAACCCTGGTAAACCTAAAAGAACAGAACAATAGGGATATGCAACCCTGGTAACCTAAAGAACAAAACAATAGGGATAGGCAACCCTAAAAACCTAACAGAACAAAATAGAATAGAACAATAAAGAACAGAACAAGTAAAGAACAAAACAGAACAAAACAAATAAAGAATAAAGCAGATAGAGAAAGAACACAAATGGAAAGAACAGAAAGGGAAAGGGAACCCTATAAGCTTAAAGAACAATATCATAGATTCGAACTACGCCGTACCTGATTTATAGGGCAAACCCTAGAATACGTAGGCAATTTGGGAGTCCTAAATATGGTACAAAGCCACTCATCAACCATTCATCCAGCATAAACTTCAACTTGAACAAAGAATCTAATTAAAGCACATGCATAAGCTACTTCTATAATCTTTAATCACAAAACCCATTTCGAACTATATTTTGGACTTGATTTCCAAGATTTTAATACGTAAGAAGTTTGAGATGGATGTCTCAGATTCAGTCCAAGACTGAACCATCATTTTGTTCGGTTCACTGTATACTACTGTATTCATTGCTTGTTTATTTGCTTTGGAACATGATTAGTTGAACCATAGGTTAGCAAAATTTAGCAACTTGGTTTAGAACTCCCCTATTGAACCTTAGTCATCCAGTTGACCAAGCACAGTCAAAATTAGAGTCTAATGAAAGTTTAGGAGGCCGTTCTTGATCGGGCAGTTTGGGTTCCTAACACCTTCCCAAAATCATACCTTGAATACTTACCCAATCTCTTGCAGACCAAAGAACTAATACATTGGGTCGCGAGTCAATAAAAGTCTTACCTTAGGGTGAGGCTACATTTTTAGAGGTCCTAGACCTTAATCTAGGTAGCGACTCTAACAAAACATTGATCTTCATTGATACCTTTTCATCCCGAGGAGGATCATTTCATATTGTCCTCACAGCCGTGTAGGCGGTTCTCTGCGGGGCGACCTGATTCTACTCTACCTGCTAAAGTCGAGTAGCCAGCTCTTGCAACCGTCTCTCGACCTCGATCTGAGGGGTTACCGATGGAGGGACTGTGGCAGTTGTAGGTGTTTTAAGCTAACTTTCACCCTCTGCTAGCAGATCTCCTCGAGAAAAGACCTCGCATCCTGCTCAAGGAGGTAGGGGCCGTGCGCACCATGCATAGGCTGGAAACAGCCTGGAGGGTGACTCATGGAGGATCTGACTGCATTGGGGGCTGGTCCACAGGGGGACCTATTGCGAGAACGAGATATAGCAGGAGGAGGTGGGTTACCTGGTGGTTGGTGAGATGCAGCTCTAGTAGACTGTAAGACCCGTGTCAATTTAACCCGGTCTTACCATTGTGAACCAGGTTTACCCATCATGGTCGAGTCAAATGGACCAAGGGCATGAAGGAGATCGAGATCCCAGGTACGAAATCGACCCGAAAACACTTAATTCTAAGGGAGGGTCGCACACCCAGTGAAGCAGGGTCGGACCTCCCAATACAAAAAGTCAGACCCTCAGTTTTTTAGGGAGGGTCGGACAGCTTAAGACCCTAGGGTCGACGGGATCATCGACCCTCCCATCGACCCTCGATTTCTAACGAAACTGAAATTAGGAAATTTCCTAATTTTCGGTTGGGATTCTTTCCAAATCTCAATGGGATTATTATAGGACATTCCTAGTCTATTTAAAGGACGTTCCTAAGCCACATTCACTCCTTTCACAACCCTAATTGAATTGAGAGAAAGAGAGAAGAAGGAAAAGAGGAAGAAAGGAGGCTAGGAAGAAGGCTTAGCAAAAAGGAGAAGAAATTGCAGAGAAAAGTAATCTTCTCAGGTATGGATACCAATTCCATGAGTTTCTACAGACCTTAGGTTAAATATGGTTGAGTGTAGGGTTTCGAAGAAACCCAAACCATCCATTCATGGTTAGGTTTTCATGGAAAACCATAGGAGGATGCACGAAAGCTATCTAGATGAATTATACATGGTTCTAGACCATGGAATGAGTGTTGGGTGAATGTAGGAAGCAAGTCATAGGACCCCAAACACGAAGAATGGATTAAAAAGTGGAAATTGGACCAGAGTGCACCGAGGGTCGCACCGAGGGTCGATAGACCATCCGAACCTAGTTGTTTTTGACCATCGACCCTCAGCATTCGGGAAGTTCGGGAATGGAGGGAGGGTCGATAGACCCATCGACCCTAGCATCGACCCTAGAATCGACCCTCAGTTGACATAATGGTTTTTAAATTCTGAATTAATTCTAATTAAATTCTATCGACTTTGTTAGGTTTTCTAGCAATATAAT
>JAMYWD010000682.1:7500-25000 GCA_028583415.1 Protea cynaroides | reverse complement strand
AAAAGAGGAAAGGATTAATTTTTAGAAAAAAAAATTTCAAAATTTCTTCTGTTTTTCCAAAATTCCTCAAATCAAACCTCAAATCAGTGTTTAAATCCATGCATGTAACATGCATTCATCAAATATACCATAGTTTATTGATTCATGAGAAGAAACAATACAAAAATCGATTTATTATGAAAAAAATTGAAGTTGAAATTCATACCTTTAGGGTTTTCCACCCTTGGAGCTTGAAGAGATGATTTTAGGCTCTAATCTTCACAAAAACCCAGTTTGATGCTACCTTCCTAGTCGTTTTAGAGCTAAGAATCAAAGCCCTAAGGTTTTTTGAAAAAAAAAAATCAAGTTGCAGAGGAGTATTGAAGCTTCAATGGTTGTCGGCTTTTGAAAAAACATGAACAGGGTCTGTTTTTGAGTAGTATCGATATTGCTCGACACTTAAAAGGCTGTATCGACCAGTATCGAGCAATATCAAACCGATACAGTTCGATACTGGTCGATACAGGTTGGTTTTTCTTCTTTTTAAAAAAATAAAATCAAAATTAAAGTGTATCGATGCGTATCGAGCCGTATCGATGCTTATCGGTGGGTATCGAGCGTATCGAGCCGTATCGAGTCGTATCGGTTCGATATGGCTCTCGATACGGCTCGATACGCTTGATAATATACTTTTTTTAAAAATGAAGAGACGAATCGACTGGTATCGTATTGACTAGTGTCGATACCGATACGTATCGACCGATATGGTGCGTATCGTGTCGATACTTGATTCCTGAGACTTTCACCTAAACATTTCTATTTAAAACGTACCTTGTCTTCACTGTGATTCTGCTTCTACCCTCTGGTAGGATTTTCATTTTTGATGACTTGAGCATTTCTTATTCCTCAGGAATGCTTTTGATTATGTTTTGGCAGAATCTGATGGTATTTTAACTATGTATTCCCCACATTCTGAGATCACGTTAGTTTAAGTTCTTAGTTTTGCTTTTCTGCCAACCATTTGCATCCAGGAGTCAGTAACCAACACTTTTGGAACCTGCATTTCAGTCAAAGAGGGAGAAATCCATTCGCCCCCCCTTTATTTTATTTTTCATGCTTGGTTCATTTAGTTATTTGTTTTCACAATATGTAGATAACTGTGGAGGTCGATGTGGATCCAAGGGCTGCGTACTTTAGACAGGCCAAGAATGGTCTCTATATTCGGATGGCTCTTTTGAAGCTTCTGCTAGTTGGTTGGTGAGGATGGATGAGAAACATACCCCCAACCCCTTTTTAAATAAATAACTAATGCTTCTCTACTTTAAGGTACTCGTGGACAAGACAAGATATTAGTTTGATAACAGAAATTCCGAAATTAGTTTGGGCTTCGAACAGTTTTGTGTTTGTTGTTGAGGTTATTCCAGGAAAAAAGAAAAGAAGAGCAATTGAGACCTGGTAGTAAGAAGGAGATACCATGCCTTTTGTCAATGGTGATAAAGTTTACCATATAAAAATACTAATAATAATAATAATAATATAAATAGCCAAATTTATACCCACATCACTCATATACAACCAGGATCTCCACTTTAAAATATTTGATCTCCTAAAATCAGCACGATTATTCAATCAAGCTCACTACCAATTTATTTGTTTATTTGTTTATTTTCGTTTTTTTCCTATGCCCAGATGGACGAAAGCAAGGTCTTTTAACTACTCAGTGAGTTCAGTTCAGTATGTTTACTTTCCACGGGACCTCATCACCGTCTATGGGGTGTGGAATCCATTGGTTATGAATGGTGATGGGATCTCGTTGAGGGTACACATAGGAAATTATTTTCAACAATTGCAGGCTTTGTTGTATGCAACTTAAAAGAGTACCTTGGTTTGATCAGAGAGGACCTTAGTTCGATATATACTACATGACTGCTCTCCCATTTGTATGTCAGAAATAAAGGTTTGGTTCAGTGATGGCGGATTCACTTGAGCGCCTAATTCCCAGACTATTTTGCATCCCTGTAATAGCCCAAACCAAGATTGGGGCTAATTTGAATTTTTTGTTCTTTGATTGGATGAGGTAGAAGTAGCTAGATATTTTAAGGGGTATTTTTGTAATTTTTAACCTCTAGTGGGTAATGAGCTTCCATTGCTGTGATGTGTACTTTAATGATTATATATGATGTATGATGTGTTGGTGTAATGTATAGGTATATGGTGGGGTTTATGTATCTCTTGTGTGTGCTTGTGTAAACAATAAGTTAGATTATAGGTTTTGTTTGTGGTTCTGAATGCGTAGTTGAGCTGCTTAGCCTAGTGGTTGGGTTCAAGACTCCATTTATAGGAGGTCATGGGTTTAACTCCTATTAGGAGAATAAGGGTTTTTTTTTTTTTTTTTTACTTGTGTTGATAGTGGGTCTCACATGGTGACATGGCAGCCATTTGCATTAGAAGCCATTGGATGACGTGTGAGGTGGAGGTTTAGTTGGCATGCTGTCTTAGGTGGCAGTATATGCTTGGGAGAACCTTGCATGAAATTCCATTTGTTTGGGTTTTTAGTAAACAGGTTATAAAGTGAAGGATAGACTGGACAACACATTTTTGAAGGGTATAACAAGGAGGTATGGCTGTAAAAGCCATGCAAGGTTTGCATGTTGGTAGTTGAGGGGCATTTCATAATCAAGATAAACATTTGTAAAATAAAGGAAAACACTAACAGCTGAATTCGTTGGAGGATCTTGCTGTTGGTCATTTTTTTAAAAACTGAAGAAGAGGTGAGGAGAGAAGAATGAGAGAAGAAAAGAAGAGAGAAGAGAGAAGAAAAGAAGAGAGAAGAGAGAAGAATGAGAGAAGAAAAGAAAGAGAAGAAGGGGAGCGTGGATCGTTTCTGTTGGAGCTCTGTCTCTTGCTAAGAGGAATACTGTCTCTTGCTAAGAGGAATATAAGAAATTTGAGATTTAACCTTACAATTGGGTAGAACCATTGCTGGATTTCTGTAAATTTGAAGGAGTAGTTGAAACCTCAAATCAAGGCTCTTATTGAGATAGGATTTTAGTTTTCTTCTTCTAACCAGTTAGTCCTATTGCATGTTAGAATCCATCAAGCTAAGTGCAAAGTTGCAGACCTTTAGAACACCCTTTAATGGCAAGATCAACTTAGAATAGAGGAATCCGCCTTTGGATCTAGATCTAGGATTTTTGAGTTATAATGGAATCCGCCTTTGGAGGGGTGGTGCAAGATAAATACGGATGGGTGTAGCTTGGGGAACCCAGGAATTGCGAGTGCAGGTGGAGTAATCCGACTGTCTAATGGACAAGTAATCTTTGCTTTCTCTGAGATGGATGGTGTTTGTTCTAATTTCATTCCTGAGTTAAAAGCAATTATGATGGGATTGAGGGAGGCTGTTAGACTGAGTTTTGTGAAAATTTGGATGGAGTCTGATGTAAAGTCGGTTGTGTGGGTGCTGTGAAAAGATAATATTCCATGGGTGGTCCAGCAAGAATGGTTAGCCTTGCAGAGGGGATGGCCCATTGTCAAATTCGGTTTACCCATTGTTGGAGGGAGATAAATGTTGTTGATGATATTTTGGCAAGGTCTGCTGCTCGAGAGAGTGTTTAAATGTTGGACGGCTTGTCCTGACATGGTGGGTAGGGAGGTTGTGCGGGATGCTTCCCACAGACCTAGGTTTAGATTTCATTAATTTGATGTTCGCCTGGGATGGCTCCTGCTGATGGCAATGCCGAATGTGGGGGTTTAACATCCTATTAGGGTGGTTTGTTCTTTATTTTCTTATCTCTAATATATTTCGTACTTCTAGCAAAAAAACTTAGAATAGAGGAATGATACATTCTAAACCATTGAATCTAAATGTGTAGAAGGTTGTTTCCAGAGGTAGAAGATGGGTGAAGATGGAACCCCTTCACCCAATCAGCCCTTGTTCTAATTTCAAACGGACCCCACTACCTCGTAAGGGCATTGAGATCAAGCATGAGCCTCTCCAAACCAGGAGCAGTTGAGCTGTATACATATGCTTCAGAATGGAAACTAAACCTTAATAAATAGCCTCGGGGAAAGAGGCTAATGATGAAATTTTGTGGAAGGGTGAACAGAATGGAAAATTTTCGGTCCAGTCTGCATGGGACATGAGAAGAACTCACTTTCAGAAACCATCTTGGGCATCTTCAGTTTGGAACAACAAATTAGTTCCTCGTGATTCTTTCTTTGCATAGCGTTGGTACCATGATAAATTGCCATTGGAGGATGTCTTAAGGACTAAATCGATTCAGCAAGCATCAAGGTGCTATCTTTGCCACGAAACTGAAGAAAACCAGATGCACTTATTTCTGGTATGTAATGTGACCAAAGTGGTGTGGCAAAAAGTATTGGACTGGTTTGGTTTCATTTGGAGGGACTGGAATGCGCTTGGCTTATTTCAGCAGTGGTGGAGAAGGAAGAGTAAAATAGCCCCCCTAAGCAGGTATCGTAGAACTTATTTTATTTGGTACTCTCAGTTATTTCGAACTCCAGAAATAGGGCATGCTTTGATAATCACCATATAAGGGTTTCTCGTATAATGACATTAATTGAGGCCACATGTAGAGATTTATCTCTTTTGGCACCATGTGTTGTTAACACAATGAGGGAGCTTCAGATTGTTTGGCAATTAATGCTGAATTGTACTCAGAAAAAAGAACTCAGAATTGTTGAGCTATTTTGGTATCCACCAGTTCAAACGTGGTGCAAAATTAATGTTGATGGGTGCTCTTTGGGAAACCTTGGATTTTCTAGATGTGAAGGGGTCATAAGGGACTGCCATGGCAAGGTTTCAATGGCATTTACTGAATACATGGGAGTATCAACTAATTTTAAAGCTGAAGTGCAAGGTCCTATTCGAGGTATCCAAGAAGCAATCAATATTGGAATGCATAAAATCTGATTGGAAAGTGATTCCAAGGCAGTAGTTGATTTGCTAAATTCTCAGGCTGTTCCATGGTTTGTAAAGCAGAGGTGGGTGTCCATCATATCGATGGTGATTCAACTACAAATTACTCATTGCTTTCGTGAAGTAAATAGTGTGGTGGATATGCTGGCAAAGAGAGCTGTTCATGACAGGATATCTTCAGTTTGGCATAATTGTCCTGATTTTATAGCAAGAGAGGTTGTTTGGTATGCATCGCACATACCTTGTTTTAGATTTTGTTAATTCTGTTACTTTTGGTTTGATCTGGGTCCTGTTGATGGCAATGCCGAAGGTGGGACTGTCCAGATCTAGACTTGTTTGTTTATTTCATTTTTTTCTATTATAATATAATCACTGCTAACCTTTAGTAAAAAAAAAAAAAAAAAAACCCCTTAATAAATAGATTGACCTTCTGTCTCCCACCAGTCACAGCAGATTGGCCTAGCGGTTGACCGGTAGGAGCTATGGGTAACCACCCGAATACTCAGAGATTTCCTACTGGATGAAGGAAACTAGCCTAGCGGTCGACCGGCAGACCCAGTATTGGCTTTTTAAGCGTGAATTGAGCAGCTTTGGTCCAAGCTCCTTAATGCAAGACTTGGATAACCCTAATGGACTTGTTTTCTCATATAGTATAGGATAAAGACATGTATATGAAGTTTAACTATATGAAATGAATGGATAGGTTGACTAGAGGTCTTATCAACAATCAAGGACTAAGGTGAGGTTCTTTACACCATTACACTGTTTGACTCTATATTGTGCATGAAGTGCATGATTTGTTAAAATGGTTATGATGATAACGTGCTGATTGAATTCTTTATGCATGGGTGAATGTTATGAGATGAGATGTTATGCCATGAGTTAGTGTGTGCACGAAATGCTAAATATAGAGCGGCCTTGTAATATGCCATGAGTATGAAATGAATGACGCATGATTATATGAAATGAAGAGAGAGAGAGTATGCCATGAGTATAAAATGAATGACGCAAGATTATGTGAAATGACGAGAGAGAGAGAGAGAGAGAGAGAGAGAGAGAGAGAGAGAGAGAGAGCCCTTTTGGGGCTAGACCTTGGTGGTCCATGTAAAGAAAGAGATGAAAGAAAGAATAATGAATAAATGTTTATACCTTGGTGGCTGTTGCTCCCTCTTAGCACGGTTTATTTTTTTTTTTTGGTTAGAGATCCAAAATTTATATTAGAGAAAAAAGGAAACATATAAAACACCCTAATAGGATGTTAAACCCCATCTTCGGCATTGCCATCAGTAGGGGCCGTCCCGGGTGAACCAAATGACTAAACCGAATGAAATCGATACCGAGGTCTATGGGAAGCATCCCATACCACCTCCCTAGCCACCATTTGAGGGCAAACAGTCCAAGACTGAGATCTCCTTTGCTGCTAGTCTTTGTGAGGATATCAGCGACAATTAATTTCCCAAAAATAGTGAGTGTATCTGACTGAGCAAGACAGCAACTCAGTTTGGAGAGACTACCACTCCGGCATCAAAACCCAAGGAACAATAGAAACCTGAAATGCCCTTACTACTGAGCTAGCACCACTCTCAACCCAAATTCGATTGAAACCCAACCGCAAAGCAGCTTTGAGATCAAGAATCATAGCCTTTATCAATGAAATTTGTGCAAATTGACGGTACCTCTGAAAAGGCATAAACAACCTGTCCACGAGCCATACGTACAACCCCACTAGCACCAGCCACACCCGGGTTATCCAAGATGCACCCATCGTATTGATTTTGCACCAACCATCCGAAGGAGGATACCAATAGAGCTGCAAAATTTTTAGACACTAACGTCGAGAGGTCACTAAAGAGAACAGCCTAGCCAATCAGAGATCCATGGAAGATCTGATGACACAAGGAATCCAGACTGAGAGATCCAAGCAACACTTCTTAATTCTTGTCGGCAATTTCTCTTTTGAGAATCTCACAATTCTGTGAATACTAGGAGTAATGTATTGGACGGAGTGCAACAACACCGCTTTCTTTGGAAGTCCATACCTTAAAAAAGTCTAGATCTTGAGGAAGTGAGGACATAGTGTTGTCCACTGGTCCTCTCTTTCGTGGTTGAAAGAAAGTTGTTTAGATATTGTAAAATGAGAGTTGTTCCTAATTGACAATTCATAAGCTTTCGTCTTGTGATATTATTCATTCATGCCAATAGACAGTAATAATTTGGAATCGCTATCTAGATAAGGTGTAGGACCTATAAATATTATCTCACACCTGGAGAGATACTAATGATTCTTAACCCAAAATGGATCAGACTTCGGTCTTCGGAGAATGGGTAAGTGTCATGTTATAGCTTGGAAATGTGTTAGACACCGAAATTGTCCGATCTGATGATCGATTTCTCTGTCTATCCTTTCTTATACTCAATGTATGACAATTCATGGTTAATGGATCAATGAGTTTATTTAGGCTTTTTGGGAAGTTCTACAACAAATTGTTAGGTTATGCTAACCTAGGGTTCTGCCAAACATGTCTTGAAACAAAATAAAAGTAAAGCAATTAAATTTAAGGATAAAAGATAATGATTGGATGACGGACCAATCAAAACCAATCTGGTGGATTTGGCGTATGAACTATCCTAAGGGAATGTGCCATCGGATCATACACAAATCTACATATTACTCAATGGATCGATACCCCTTCGCACTCGATATGAGAAAAGAAATAAAAGCAAACGGATTGATATTTCAAATTGATGGACCAAATTTAGGATTTGTTTGAAATTCCCTACTTATCTGGAAGAGGCTTTAAGAATTAGGTCCTCCACATAGTTCGGGGAAAACATATTGGTTTATATATATATTTTTTTGAAAAAAAAAAAGATGATTTGAAAAGATTTGATGTTGATTGAAACAAATGGTTGGATAAAATGGTGGTTGAAGTTTGAGATTTGTCTTAAGCTGCCTACGTATTCTGAAGAGGTTTCGAGAATCAGAACCCAAGATAGTTTGAGGAAAATAGATTGATTTTTTGAAATAAAAAAAGGTTGATTTTTATTTTACTTTCGGAAAGAAATTTGAAATTAAAATTTAAAAGGGATATAAGCCTCAGGTGTTCGGGTCTAATTCCATTAGTCAAGCATATAGACCACAAAAAATAGGCATTTGAAATATTTGAAATTGAATGAACAAAAGATTGAATAAAATGGTGGTCTGAGTTTGAGATTTGTCTCAAACTGCCTACGTATTTCGAAATAGATTTCAAAATCAAGACCCAATGTAGTTCAGGCAAAGGTGTTTAGGGTCTAAAGCCACTAGTCAAGCAAATAAATCACACAAAAATACGCATTTGACATATTTGAAGCAATGATCGTAGACCAAGTGCTTGGTTGCATGGGGCGCGTTAGCACACGCAGTAGTTTGATTGCTGCTAGCGCGGCGCGTTAGCACACGCAGTAGTTTGATTGCTCCAGAGCCCCTACTCGAGTAAGGCGCGCGAAGACGTTGCGCGTTAGCACGCGCATCCGTCTTCTTGCTAGGTGGGAATAGTTCAAGAAAGAGAAGGGGAAGAAGCGGGGTAGAGGAATTGGTCGACTCATCAGGCCCATGACCTGAAGACTGCAGGTTCGAATCCTGTCCCCGCCTAATCACAGTCTCAAGTTTGCCGCTCTTCGAGTAAAGAAAGAGATTGAGAAGCCGAGGACCAGTAGAGCCTGCGCGGCCGGTAACCCATTGGTGTAAGATCCTTTACGAACTGGAAGAGCAAAGCCAGACTTCTCGGAGGCTTAACGTAATTGATTGCGTCGCTTCAAGTGTGATAGTAGATCGAGAAAGCAGCGCCCAAAGTGCCAAGCATTCGAGGAACGATAGTGTCCCGCGCGGCCGGTCAACGTCTGGCTAAGATCCGTTCTTGCTTAGAAGCGCACAATCCATTTCGTAAAGCTTTCCACAGCACGGGAGATAAAGTTCTTTGATCAAGACAAATTTTTAACAAAGAAAGCAGTCTACTCATGTACTCTAGCTTCGCTAATGAGATAAGGTAGTTGGCTTACTTGCTTGTTAGAGGACAGGTAGTTTACTACTTGCTGTTGTTAGAGAGAAGGGGATGCTTGTGTATGGATGGAACTAAGAGCTTAGGGTTCAGAGCGAGCTAGCGACTAGCTTGTTAGAAGCTTGCTGTTGTTTTCGAGCAAGGTAAGGCAAAAGCAACAAGCAACGGATTGAGCACTGATCTACGACCACTATAACTCATATAAAAGTCTAACTTTACATATATACAAGACAAGTGAGACTTTTATACTTATACTGGGATCACTACTTTATTTCGAGTCTAATTACTATATAACTAGTATCACTATAGTTATATACTGGTATCACTAGTATAACTAGTATCATACATGTATATAGTAAGACTAGTATATAGTGGTCGTAGATCAGTGTTGCTTTCTTGGTCGTAGATCATAGTTCTGTAGCGAAGCTAGGCTGTTGAGTTTGAGCTATGAGTTCTGACCTGAGCTAGTCTTTCAGATTGGGCAGGGAACTTGAGTTAAACAAACAAGTAAACCAGTAATCTAACCTTAGCCTCACTCCCGTAATTCCCTTACAGCTCAGGAAGGTAAGAGAAGCTAGGGCTTTTGAGTTCCAGTAATCGAGCCAAACTGGAGTTCTGGAGAGAACGCAGTGAACGGAGTTGGCGGTTCGGCAGGACGGATGGGACCTGGAGTTAACAAGTAGCTTGGCTCAACCTTCGGTTTCCTTTAACAAGCCAGCTAACGCTCCAGCTTCGCTTTCTACTTCGCTGCCTTTCTCTAACGAGCAAGCACAAGTAAACTACCTTAATTCACTTACAGTAAGATAAGGGATTTCAAGCAACGGGTGAAAGTATGGAGCTACTAACCAGAGTAAGAAAAGTTGGCATTCAAGCAAGAGAGAAAGAAGTCCCGATCAGGCTACAAGTGGGACTAGAAGCTAGGGCCGCTATTCCGGGCAGGTTGTTTTCAAGGGAACTAGCACCTTAAAGCCAGTTACTCTCGCTTTCTAACAGTAAACTAAACTGCCTTCTGGGACTGGCAAGCTAAGTAAGTAAACTCCCTTTCTAACAAGCAAGCCACGCTTCGCTTCGCTTAGGCCCACTCCTCATTGGACCGACAACCCTGTTCGCTGGCCTACTCAATAGCCCTCTTCGAGTCAATCTAACGATTTCCTCTAACGACCCCAAGATTAGCTCGCGTTGTTGGACCGATTGTTGTTGTTGTTTGCTTCTATGCCCTACTGTTCTACCAACAATCGTTAGTTTCGGGTATCATGTGATGCTACACAGCCGTTCCAAAGCTTTCTAGCCACCGTTACGGAACAAGGAGGTGCGTAGCTTGTGAGATGGCCAGGCATTCTTGTAGCTACCAACCTCGGGATCTTAGCAGCTTCTTCCCGAGTTGCATTAGCTAAAGTGGATCTACGATCATAGGCCAATGTAGCTAAATGAAACCTGGCTGTCTTTAGGCTGGATGAAAGCAACGGGAACTAATCAATCAGTCTGTTCTGTCCCATAAGCATCCGGATGGTCCACGATCAGTGCTATTCGTATACCCTATGCCTGATTTCGCAACTTCAACCCTTTCGTTTTTACTATCCAATGGTCATAGCTGTAACTGTGCCCTATGGGCTTCTTTTCAGGCTTTAACAAGCAAGTACGTAAACAGCCTTTGGTTCCCTAGCCCGATCTGCTTACTTAGCTCGAACAACCAGATTTGCTTACTTCGCTACTTAGCTACACCGATTTGCTTGCTCAACTACAGAACTCGAACTCCTGGCTTGGCTTGTTTTACTTGAACTCAAAAGCCGAGCTTTACTTCGTAACCTAACAAGCTACGCACCTACCCTAACTCTTGGCTGGCTTGGGGAACTACGAACTACTAGTTTAGCCTATCTGGCTTACCTAGCTTGTTAAAACAACCTGATTGTAGACCACTAAGACTGACGCAAGCTACCTAACGTCCGGAATAGCGCTTACTTGAACAACAGCTTCGCTTCGCTAACTCACTGACCATGCCAAGCAACAACTACTGTTACTTTCACTCCGTTAGCCTTCACTCGAAACAACTACTGGAGTGAAACGAGTGAGCTACAGTTCCCTAACCTAGCTCTATTACTTAAACTCAATTACCTTACTTAGCTGTTCAGTTCTAGAAGGTAGCGTTAGCTACGAACAACAACAACAACTAGTCTTGTAAGGCCTTTCCTTCTAATTAGCTGAGCGCATTCTATGGCCGTTTCTCTTTAGACCGAAGGGAATCAATCTAAGGTGATAGTAAGTTAGCTTCAGAACCGGGTAAACTGGAAATTGGAAGTAGAACTGTCAGAGCCAGAAGTAAGCCAGTGAGTGTTAGGACTTAGAGCGTGGAGCTACAGTAGTTGGCCAAGGTCTTGTCTTCCCAGGTAAACTGAGAGTTGGCTGTTGAGCTACTGCTTTCGGAACTAAGGGCAACTAATCTCATAGCTGCCCGCTCTTCTTCCCGACTGTTGAGCTAGAGCGGGCCAACAAGTGAGCCTCTTAGGTGCGAAGCTAGTTCTCGAACGATTGTTTGAGCTACCTACTTCGGGACACAGAACAACTACCCTCATAGCTGCCCGTTCTTATTCCCGAGTCACAGTAGCTAAGCGTGCCAAAGCGTTAGCAATAGAGCGAACTTCAGGTTCGCGATTCTCGTAGCTACTGACGTCGTATCTCAGAGCAAGTAATCTCATAGCTGCTTGCTTTTCTTCCCGATCTAAAAGCTAGACGGGTGGCTAAGCGAACGGGAGCTACAATTGTTGCTACGGCCGGTTACCCGAGCATGGGCACTACGGTCACTCAATCTAAGGTTGGTCTATGATCATAGTTATGTGCTCTACGATCGGGGAACCTTCGGTTGAAGGTTGAGCTAAGCGAAGCGAAGCAACTGGGTTACCTGCTCGTTAGAGGGGCGTAGCGGTTCACGTAGTGAACGGGGAACTGTTGTTCGAGTGAGCTAGGTATGGAGCTAGTTGTTCTTGTTCGTAGTTAGGCTAAACTGGAATGATACGATAACGAAAACAAAGAGCTAGCTTCGCTACCCTGGCTCAGAAGCGAGAGCGAAAGCGAGAGCTGTTGAAAGAGGGTTTGGTTTCTCGTAGATCTGTTTTAGCCCTCGTTATATGGCCATTGTTCGAGTGAGGGCTAACGTAGTGAAAGTAAGCTTGCTGTTTGCACAAGTAAGGTAAGCTTGCTGTTGAGGTGAGTGGCCGGGTAAAGAGTGATCTGAGTTCCCGCTATTCTGGAAGGCGTAGATCGGCAGGTATTCCAGTTGGGAAGTTGAGCTATTCCCTTTCTGTCTGTACCTGTACCGGCTAGCAAGCTACCTCTTCCCAGTGAAAGCTAAAGGTTGCTCTCCGATCATAGTGATGTGCTATTCGTAGATCTTACTTTTATATTGTATGGGCGAATTAGCTTAATGAAAGCCTTAGTTTTGGCTCTCGTGTGAGGGTTGTCAGAACTTGTGTCTAGCTGCTGTTAAATGACTTTATAGAGGCCTAACGGTAGTCTCAAAGATAACGGATTCAAGCCGTAGTAGTTTTGATTAGCTGTCCCAGGGAAACGAGTAAGGATTGGCTGTTGGCATGTCCGAGCTAAGATCGGGGGAGGCGGGTAAACACGGGTGCGTAGCTTACTTGGTAAAGGACTCCTTTAGTTTAGCGGGCATGGAGCGATTCGAGGTGGTTAACTTGTATACCCCGATTCTCAAACTTGGAGTTCGCGTTCTGATCTAGCAAATCGACTTTTCAGATGAGTTCCATAGTTTTGGACAGGACAGGGGGGAACCAGGAGGTAAAGCGGCTGTTAAAGCAATCGGGCAAATGCGTGTATACTAGCTTACTAGCTTTAGTAGCTTGTGTACTAGCGTGTTAAAGGAAGCAGGGGTACGCGGATTTGGGATGCTAACTAAGTAGATGCGGAAGCGAGGTGCGAAAGCAAGCGGGCAACAAGTGGATCGGGCTAACGGTTTATTTGCTCGTTAGGCTTTCCTGTTCGAGCAGGCATAGGAACAGTTAAGCCAGCATAGAGCTAAGCTCAACCAATGGGCTATTTGCTATAGTTCAAAGCCCTGTTCATAGAAGGTCCGGAGACATGAGAAGGTGGTTTACTTACTTGCTGCTTTTAAGAGCAAGGCGGTCTAGCTGCTGTTCCAAAGCTTTCATGCCACCTAAAGGGAGAACGAGATGCGAACAACGGGCAAAGGAGCAGATCCGGTTGTTTCCTTACTTTTGTACTAGCGTGAGCGTACTTGTGTGTTAAAGGGGTACTTTATTTGGGCTGCTAAGTAGAAGTAGAAGCTATAGGCGAAGGCTTTCGCGCCTTGCTGTTAAGTAAGGTGGAAGCTAGCTACTTGCTTGTTAAAGGTGCTTGCCCGCGGCTATTCGTAGATCTGGAGTTCTGCCCTATAGCCGATTGTGCTACTTTCAATCCTTAGTTTCAACTCTTCAGTGAGTCTTGCTATCTCCCAGTCGTAACTGTACCTTGTGGACTCTAACAAGCTCTCTTCGCTTCTCCCCTGGCTTGTTAAAGCCAGCTACGCACCTTGCTCTTATAAGCAAGTAGCTTTGATTTGGGAATAAGCTGGAAGTCAAGTTAGAGAAGTTAAGGGCGCTAGTCAGTAGTAAGTAGTAAGTAGCAAGTAGAGCGGAACACTGTTGGCAGGGCAAAAGCCGTATGAATTGAAAAGAGCTGATCTCTGATCTGTTGTCTGGTTAGGACTTCACTATAACTACCGATATCCTTAAAAGAAGCTCCAATGGTACTTTAGAATAAGAATAATAGGTCCTTTTAGGGATCCCAAATCCAGGTTTAGAGCTCTGACTTCTAGTTCTACTATTTGGGCAGGCAGGAGGGGAACTGCCATTCTTGGACTAACTAAGGCGGGGAACGGATCAGCAGCTAAAAGTAATCTCATATCCCCTTCTTGGACTGAGTAAGGATCGGGAAGCAAGGCTTCTGAGTGTAAGTAAGTGAGCCAAGCCAGGAGTTCGCCTTTGAGTTCTAGTTGTGAGTTCCAGTCTATAAGATGGGACCTGTAGTTCTGTAGTTAATAAGTATGAATCCAAGCTCTAATCTGAGTTCTACTATAAGGGCAGGACAGATGGGAACTTCGGAGATCTAAAATACCTCAATTCCGGGTTTTTAGTCCGACTTCTATCTGTTGGGGTACTCTCCCAGGGACTTATTACTTAATATAGATATCTCCTTTATACCCATGCTAAGGCGCGACAGCAGCTCATCCCCAGGCACACTTGTGAGGCAACACCCCTAATGCCAGGGTGAGGCCGAGTGATCATAGGAGTAGTCTAGTTATGAGTTGAGCTCGCTTATAGGATGTTTCGAGTTTGAGCGAGCTAATGCTCTTATTTCCGAGTTTGAGTAGCTAAAGTGGTAGCGAGTCGGTAGCAGCGAACGGTAGCTCTCGGGACTATCTTACAGTTGCATGCTGCATTAGCTAAAGCAAGCGTTAGTATGTATGCGTAAGAAGGTGAGCTATTTGCGAGCCGCTAAAGCAAGCATAGGTATTGTTATAGGAGTGAATAGAAGGATGTTCTCTAGAGCGAGCGAACGGTATTGTATTGTCGAAAACTTCCGGTTGTCCCCTCATGTAAGCGAATCGACGGTAAGTGGGAATTAGGAAAGTCACGCTTTTCTCATATGCTCCCAAGATCGGTCTCCATTCAGTGGTCTACGAGAGGCTTGCTTGTTAAAGCAGGGTGGGTCTGCGATCAGGCTATTTTAATTAACTCAATCTATAGTATCGGAAGGTCAGAACCGGTCTATTAGAACGCTTTAATGACCCCTTTCCAGCTGTTGAAAAGAGAGATTACTATACTATAGGGAATGCTAACAGGTGATAGCCAGGTCGAGCTTGGATACCTGATTTTAGAAGACCGATTTGGCACTTTGTTCGAGTAGGGATCTCAAATACTGGGTTAAAGTAAGATCTTAGATCTGTTCCACGAAAAAGGAGAAAAGAGGAGCCGGGACTTGAGAATGTTATAAAAAGGGTCTTTTAGCCCGGCTTTCCCTCGATAAGAAGTCAAATTCCAGGTATAGAGTTTATTTCTACTATTTAGGACGGACGGGAACTGCAGTTATGTTATCAAAGTCGCTTGGCTCTGAGTTCGAGTTTACTTGCTTATCCATAGGTACAAGATCGCTCCTTTCTTTAGTTCTGTAGCTAGCAATGCTAAGGCATACTTGGGATTTTCCTATTTGCTGGATTTGTGGGTAGCTCTACTTGTGTAGCTAGATTTGGCTGTAGTTAGAGAGGGCTTGGAAAGCAAGCAGATATCTACTAATATAGAGAATCCCCTTCTAAGACCATACTGGAATAACTCTCTATAACCAAGGGTAGAAGCGGGGGGCGATAGCGAAGGAAGTAGTGAACTAAAGCAGATCGGGAAGCAGGTTTTTAGTTTCCTGTTGGAGCAACGTTCAGTGCTCTACGATCAGAGTTCCCTTCTATTCTACGGGAATTTCTCCTTTACTTAATCTTTCGTATCGACTGTACTTGGGGGAAGCCTGATTCTCAGAGTCCACTTTCTGATCTTGCTAATCTACTTTTTAGTTAAAGTTCTGGACAGGGCAGGATATGAAATAGGACATACACCTATTTGGAACTAACCTAAGGAGATCTCAAATCCCGGGTTTTTACTTCTTAGGATAAGCTGTCAAGCAAGCGTTAGTATCGGCATGGAGCTAGCGATTCCCCTGTAGCTATGGACTTCGGGACAAGGGGAAACTACTCTTTTAGTAGAGTGTCCTTCTTTCTTAGTTCTAATTAGTAGTATTTGGACTAGACGGATGGTACCCCACGGAGCGGTAAGAAAGCAACCGGGTAAATAGGTATACTAGTAATCCTCTAATCCATTAGTTCTAGCTCGATTCCCTTAGTTGTCTCGAAGTTAGCTGCTTGGCATGAGTCGCTTGGGCAGTCTTAGTGAGTAGCTTGGCTTGCTCATGCGGGGCTTCGGAAATAAAGTAACCAGGGAATGAATATACTAATCTTCTAATCCAGCCCCTAGTTCGAAGTAAGCCTATAGGTTGTTATCTCGAAGTTAGTAGTTTGGCTGTTCTAGTAAGTGAGTAGCGTGGGCAGTTATCCCTTGTTCGGAGGCAACTAGTCTCATAGCAGCTTCTTCCCGTTAGCTAAGGACGCTGGTATTGTTATATAAGCGGCAACGTGTGGTAAGTGGTCGTCTATATAAAAGAGGAAAAGCACGGTTTTGTTCTTGTTCCCCAAGCATGAAAACCAGATTTTGAATGTAATGAAAGTTCAGATTGGGTTGGTGTTCAGTGTACCGCACCGTGGGTACAAGATCGAAAAGAAAAAAGAAAGACAATAAAATAATATAGAATAACAATATCAATAATTGCTTAAGTAACTCAGCGCTTCAAAAATCAGAGTCACGATCTTTAAACGCCCTAAAAATAAGAGTAAGTAACCATAGCGCAAAAGCAAGCGGCGGAGGTCCGCAAAAGGTAACCGGATGCCTGGGGCTTAGGTCAGGGGAGCGCTCCGGAGCCCCTTAAGAAAGGAGAAATTGAGAAATGCCAACAATGCGGAACCTTTTCCCTCGAGTTGTTACACCATTTTCGAATGCCTATTTGACAAAAACAGAAGGAAGAAGACCGGATATTACCCATAGAAGAGAGAGATTAGGGTTAAATGCGAAGTATCACATGAATATCCTGCGCCCGTTATCTCCTCCTCTTTCTATTTATAAGCCACAGCTCACTTCGACGTTTCCAATAGGGGGGAGATAAGAGGGAATTGAATTCTACACCAACAAGCAACGGCCCTACTAAACAAGCAACTCCCTGAGCGCGCTAGCGCGCCAGAACAAGGCGACCGGAGGGAGGCTCCCTTTCGCCCCTAGGCTAGGGTGGTCTACGATCACCAGAACAACAAAGACAAGGCTTCTGTGCCCAATTATGTCTAAGCTGATCGTAGAGCACCGTTGCGCGTTAGTGATCTACGGCCAACCTTTTCTTGCTGCTGATCTACGACCACCGTTATATAGGGTGGTCTACGATCAGCTTTTCTTGCTTGGCGCGCCGTTCCTTCTGTTTCGCTCAATCTCCATCACAGGCCGCTCTGTCATTGTCTGATTTTTGGTTATATGAAAACAAACAACACTCGATCTGATGTATCTACTTATCGTATTTTTGCCCCTGCTCGGTAGTTCCGTAGCTGGTTTTTTCGGACGTTTTCTAGGATCAGAAGGAACCGCTATAATGACCACCACGTGCGTTTCATTCTCTTCGATCTTATCTTTGATTGCTTTTTATGAAGTCGCACCGGGAGCTAGTGCTTGCTATCTAAGAATTGCTCCATGGATCTCATCGGAAATGTTTGATGCTTCTTGGGGCTTCTTTGGCGACCGTGAAGTCACCGGATGAATTGCCGAGTAGATAGATCAGATCCGGACGCTGCTGTTGCTCCGCGGCGATACGGACTCGACCCGCTCCTACCCACACCGGGGCACCATAGCATGTCGGGAATAAGGGGGGACATACTGGACGTAACCACTCC
>JAMYWD010000682.1:0-2500 GCA_028583415.1 Protea cynaroides | reverse complement strand
TTTTGGTTTCACATCCCTATCCCGCAATAACGAATTGGGTTCGTATGGGCATTTTGGACGCAGCTATTGACTTCTCTGGCTACAATTTCTGATACTCCACCCATTTCATAAAGTATTCGACCCGGTTTAATGACAGATACCCAATATTCAGGAGATCCTTTCCCCGAACCCATACGTGTTTCCGTAGGTCTTACTGTAACGGGTTTGTCTGGAAATATACGTACCCATATTTTTCCACCACGACGCGCATATCGTGTCATTGCTCGTCGCCCTGCTTCTATTTGTCTAGATGTGATCCAAGCGGGTTCAAGTGCTTGAAGAGCGTATCTACCGAAACACTTTCAGTGCCTCGATAAGATATTCCCTTCATTCTTCCTCTATGTTGTTTACGGAATCTTGTTATTTTGGGGTTATAGTTGATGGTAATTTGTCAATTCCATCTCTACTGCAGAACCGGACATGAGAGTTTCTTCTCATCCAGCTCCTCGCGAATGAAACGATTCAAAACGATTCAATAATATTACAGATATACATGTATTTAATTATTTAATGAATAATAGACTGAATCGTGGGATTTTTTGAGATTTAATCTGTCATGTAGGAATTTGTAGATCTTGTTTGTATATACAACTAGACGATTTCTTTTATTTTTTTTTGTAGGCTTGATCTTGATCTGTCAAATCAAAGTCAATCAAAAGGATATTTTTTTTGTTTGTTTTTATCCCTCCCTCCGGTCGCCTCGAAACAGGAGAGGGATTTGGGCAGTGGGAAGTAAGGGACGTCGAGTCTGACAAACAGGGTGACAAAATGACTCGGACGTAGCAAGGCGCTGTAAGCGGCAGTGGCTGGCGAGGATTATCGAAAAAGGGAAAAGGGAAAGGTCTATCCAGAGGTCCCTAACCAACTAATCCCGTTGATAGCTAGCTTTCTGACCCGTGCCTTTGGCATAAAAGCAGGCATAATACCTTTTTAGATGCATGGCATTGAGAGGATCTGCTCATTCTTCTCCTTCTGAGTTAGCTATTCTATATGCATTCTCAGGGTGAACCGTGGTGACGACATATGGTCCTTCCCAGTTTGGCCCAAACTTTCCGGGTGCAGCAGAGGGAAAAATCTTCTTAAGAACCAGATCTCCTACTTCAAAGCGCCAAAAAGTGTATCTGGGAAACTTGGTTGAAGCTCTCTCCTCTCCGGTCGCCAACTCTTCCTCCCTAAACGGTCGTCCTCCCTCCCTAAACGGTCGTCCTCCCACCCTACCAATCGCCTTTCCTTCTTTAAGTACCATGTTTCACGTGCAAAAGGATCGCATCCGCTTTCAAAGTCGAGGACTGGTGTTGTTGGACCACAAACGGATGGCGCAAGAGCAGCTGCGGCTAGGAATGAGAAGGGCGGTGGATTAGCTCGGGTAGTCTCAGTAGCGAAGAATATTCCCATGATATGTGGTTCCGTCAGGCGGGACTCCTACATTAGCGAAGAGAGCTCTCACAGGCCTTGGAGGACCGAACCCATACGCAGAGGAAGATCTATGACTTGCCCTGGTTCTCTTTGATAAATCCGATAAAAGAAAAAAGTAGTGAACATTGCCAGGCAATCTCTTCAAAAAGATTCCCCAGAGGCGGCCTTGGTTAAGCACCTGAATTTGATGATCGTAGATGGGAGAATGGGTTCAGAATTGAAATTCCAGATTTTCATGGAGGTTTGGAGGCTGAAGAACTCTTGGACTGGGTGAACAGAGTTGAGGAAGTCCTTGAGCTCAAACAAGTCCCCATGGATAAGCAAGTGCCTCTTATAATACTGAGCTTCAGAGGACGTGCTGCAGGTTGGTGGCAAGCTTTGAAACAAAGGCGCCAGCAGCTTGGTAAAGCCCCAATCCGAACTTGGGATGAGTTGAAGTGTGAACTGAGGCGAGAGTTCCTTCAATTTTATTACCAGCAGCTTATGTATCAGAGGTTGCACAAGCTGGTACAAGGAACCAAATCAGTAGCACAGTACACCGACGAATTCTACAAGTTGCTCTCGAGAAATAGCTTGAAAGATACACCTGAACAACTGGTTGCTAGATATCTTACTGGGTTGAAGCCTTCGATTCAGGACACCCTGCTAGTGCATACGTTCTATTCAGTTTCAGAAGCGTTTGTCAAAGCCCAGCTAGTTGAGGATTCCCAAAAGAGAGCACCTTACAGGGCTGTACCATCCTCGGGCTATAGTTCTGCCCCCGCACCGTCAAAACCAACAGCAGCAACTCCCTCCACTCCTATTTCATCAAGTATCGCCGTAAAGCACTCGCTTCGCGCTATAGACTCGAACGAGTTCAGTCTATAGTGACGGAA
The DNA here is from genome assembly GCA_028583415.1 of Protea cynaroides. Classification (NCBI taxonomy): domain Eukaryota; kingdom Viridiplantae; phylum Streptophyta; class Magnoliopsida; order Proteales; family Proteaceae; genus Protea; species Protea cynaroides. Next base: position 170 of record JAMYWD010000682.1, on the reverse strand, counting down.
CGTTTCCGCCGGAGGGGTTTGTCTCCATGGAACGAGTATTCACTACCGCTTACAGCGCCTTCATTCACTCGTCTTGCTACTTCGGAACTGTTCAGCGGACACGTGGAGTCGAACGTCTCTATACAATGTAGCGTAGGTAGACTTTGTATTGTAGGTGCCTGTCTCTAGTG
>JAMYWD010000681.1:0-112763 GCA_028583415.1 Protea cynaroides | reverse complement strand
GATAATCTCACATGCCCTTATGGTTGGCCAGGTGGCGTTGACCATGTGTTAGTCCTGGTGATGACGCAGATATATGAGTGACTGCGAGGCATATGAGGCGTAGTTGCTGTAATAAGGCCTTGGATGCCAGGGGAACTGCGTCAGTAGTCTTGGAGACATGTTTTTCCGAGGTTAGTTTCTTGGAGATTAATGTCCAAGAGCTAAGGGCCTATTTCCGATGTACGCCTCAGAGAACTTGTTTAGAGAGTATCTTCTTTCTTCCAAGGGACAGTCTTTGGCATACACGTGGTAGGAAACTACTGGTGGAGTATAATCCCCATATCAAAAACCAATAAGAGAAATTTCTCAGAGAAACACATAGGCTCAATAAGATCGGTGGAGAAATTCTTCAGATAAATATAGAAGCTCATCATAACTAAATGAAGAACAAAACAATGGGAACAAATCTAATCACAATTAAATAGAAAACAAAACACTAGGAAAATTACAATACATCTAAACATAGAAACAGAAACGATAGAAAAATACCAATACAGAGAACAAAAAAGATGGGGAAATTACAACACAACTAAACAAAAATTGGGAAAAAAATTAACAAGGGCAAATGTAAAAATTCTAACATAAGCTAAAAGGATATCGGTGAGAAACATTCAACAAGGAGCAGTGTAGAAATTTTACCACAAGCTTTTTATTAATAATAATAATAATAATAATAATAATAATAATAATAATAATATTATTATTATTATTATTATTATTATTATTATTATTTAATTTTATTTTTTGCTAGAAGCCATGAATATATTAAAAAAGAAAAGAGAAGATTACAAGATGTAAAAGATCCTGTGATAGGAAAACTCCACCTTTGCATTGCCATCAGTAGAGCCCTATCACTGGATAAAAAACAAAAACCGACTACTTGCAAAATCTATAACTTCTCCTTTCGGAGGCATCCCAGACCACCTCTTTTACAATCAAAGATGGACTATAATTCCAGCTTTCAGATAGAAGATATGAAGCTCCCTTTTTTCTAGAGTATTTGCTACCACATTAATCTCTCTAAAACAAATTGTAAACCTGATCTAACAGTCTTTGCAAATCCATCAAAATTGTATTCTACCATTGATGAAACTTCCAATGAATATTATTTGATCTCAAACAAGATATGACAGCCTCAGAATCACTTTCGAACCATAGCTTTGTAATACCCAATCGATGTACTTCTTTTAGGCCTCTCAAAGCTGTTGTTACTTCGGCTTCAAAATTAGTAGCTATGTTAATAAATTCAGAGAAAGCAAAAAGCACCCTTCCCATCCAATCTCTTAGGACACCACTTGATCCTGCTTCTCTTAGATTTCCAAGTGAACTTCCATCCACATTTAGTTGGTACCGGTGCTTTGGCGGCTTGCACCAAGTCAAAGGAATAATTTTGCAAGGCTTACCATCCCTTGTTTTAAGATGTAACCTCTTAGCTAGCAACAGATAAAAAACTGTCTTTATTGCAATTGGTCTTATCGTCACCATTTCTTGGATAGTATTCTTGATAGCTTTGAGGCTAGCCATCTGAGATGGTTTCACCCCATCAAAGCAGCTTCGGTTCCTACAATTCCACAACCCTGATAGAATTTGCAATAATAGAAGCATCCAAAATTTTGGTAATGGCATAATCCTTTTCTTATTTATGCACCAAAAAACTAAGTCATTGGCCTCTCTGAAGCCTTCCCAACTCAAGCCAAAACAGTCCAAAATTAAGCTCCAAATTAGTTGCGTAAATTTACAAGTCAAGAAGATGTATTCAAAAGTTTCCTCATGCTTAAAGCATAGAAAACATATTGTTGTTATTTGTGTAAGACCTGCACCTGAAATCCCCCACTAACCTAGATTTCCACTGTGCTAGGTCTTCCCGCACTGACACCTGGCATGCCCAACATGAGACCCTATGGGTGCACCCATGTCATGACTCAGGGTCACCCATATGGGGTGTGCTTGGATAGTAGACCTTAAGTGAGGCCTCACCAATGATCCTAATGATTGAGGCCCACTGACCTGACTCTGGGGTTTCCTTTAGGCCTTGCCGGCAGATGGACGAACCGGCTCATTGCCACCGATTTGTGCCCGAGGCTCACTCTTTCTCTCTCCTCGGGTTTATAAATATAGACCCATAACTCTCATTATTCCTTGCTGTTGGTGTGAGAGTGTGAGCTTGGGAAGGTGTGAGTCTGAAGCTTTGAAGGAGAAGCTTAGAGAATAAGGGAGCCTCCATCAAGCTTTAAGTAAGTTCTCTCAGCCCTTTCCTCTATTTGGGAATGTGGAGTTATTAGTCCTTGATGATGGTGCTTGATCCCTATTAATGACCCCCAGTAATGGAGGTCAAGAATGAACCCTAGAATCAAGGATTTTGTCACCCACCTCAAATAGAGTTACTCATTGATTTGTAAATATTAAAGGGGGTGGGAATAACTTTTCCCACCACTCCTACTGAGTTGGGATGTGATGGGGAGACAAAACTCCCCAAATGGACTTTATCGTCCCTACTGAGTCTGGTTTTCTAGACTTAGCAGGTGGACCTGTGCCGACGGATGGGGACAATGTCCCTGCCCCCGCGTCTAGCATGGTGACCATGTATGGGCTGGCTGGTGGAGGGGCCAACATGACCCCATCCATTTCTAGACCCCATACTTAAGATTCTTTAGGGCTGAGCTTAGTCGACGGACTAGCCGGTGGCATGGTTCATAAGATAGCATCCCCGGCTATGCTCTTGGGGTAGCCATAACATTATGGGGTTGGCTAAGCCTCTTAGCACAACCATATGCCTGTGCCGCCACCTCCATCATAGGGAGTTTTCGGTGATTATAGAGGCTCAGCCGGTGGATGATTCTGAGGCACCATCCGTCACCTTGGCTACAATTAGCCAATGTAGTTAGAACCCTTAGGAACCAACCATGGGATTCTTGGCTTACCTTGGGACCTGCATAGGGACATTTAGAACATTCTATGTAGGTTTAAAAGTCATTTAACTAACATAATGAAACCTATATAATCTAATAAGTAAATTGATGCAGGTATTTGATGAAGCCTATCTTCGACTTCTAAGTTCTGCAGCATTAGTGGTGCCTATAGGTGAGGGGTTGGGTCTGTAGACTTAGGACATCTTTTGTATGCCTATGTTGTTCTGATAGAACATGTCATCCTATACTTGTGATACTTGAGCATGAATTTACATTATAACAACTATGTATGTTTGGATGGATGTGTGGTTGGGTGTGTATTGGCTTGTGTTACATGCGGGTACTAGGGGATGGGTAACGCATGATCACACGGGCCCGGTTATACTTACTAGCATCTTAGTTGGGACACTGTGGCCCAAAGGGAGTGGGGACCGGGGAACTATGCTGGGATGCGGCCTCGTTATATTTTTCATGCTTTGCACATGTTAAGCATTAGGTAATTGCATCACCTTGGTTCTAGCTCAAGGGAGGTGGCACACCTTGGATCGAAAATTTGAGAGGGGGTCTGCTTGTAGAAGTAGTTTGGCAAAAGAGAATTAGGCATCTTGCTTTTACCTTAGCCCTATGCATGAGAGTGAAAAACCGCTGATCCGTAAGTAGGGTTGAAAGTAGCGGTAAGCACATCAATAAGGCACATATAGAACCATATCTTTGACTTAACATTAGAGTTTAGCTAGGATGGGAGCTCACCCCTCGTATCGATATGTTTTTTAGATTTCAATGCAGGAGACTACTCCATCATTGACTATATGGAGTCCCCATTGGTGGGTGATGTTGCTATGGGAGAGGACTATTCCGGGGAGCCAGCGAGTGCTGCGAGTACAATGATTGTGTCTACGCTTGACGCAGCTCTCCCCATACTCTTTCACCCCTGCTTTATTTTATGGATAGATTTGTATAGTTTATATAGACTCTCATGAATACTAATTTACTATTTTGATTTGGGTATTTGTATATTGTATTATTTTGGAACAACAATGGTTGAATGGCATAACAAGTATCTTAAGTATGATATGATATCAGAAGTTGGCATAAGTTACCTATTATTTACTTCTGCTTTATTACTTTGATTTCTTTTTTACTTGATTATGTAGATATTGCTAGTGTAGACTATAGAATTTATTAGATAGATCACTGTGATTTATGGATCCTGGATAGATTCGGGTCGCCTTATGGGTCGACCCTAGTATTGCTCGTGTCTAGAAATGGGCTGTAACAACACTGGTATTTGAGCACCTCTGATTCTACCAATAAATTTCCCTGCATGTGCGTTTCCATGATTCAGTAATAGATGCCTAGGATTAAATTAGAGAATTGTGCAAACTAATGATTAGTAAGTTAGTAAAGATAGTAGTTAGAGGTACACCACACTAAAACAAATTAAATGAAGACCATAATATATGTAAGGAAAAGAACATAAAATTGTTTCATAAGCAATCCATTTCGTATACAAAAAAATTGGGTACGGTCCTCAACCCGGATAGTTTTACCCGTAATTTCGATAGATATACATCATAATGAAACCAAAAAGTGGGATACAGCTAACAAGTCGAGTAGTTATTCCATAATCACAAAAAGGAGCTGACTGTATATAAAAAATGTCAAGAAAAAGTGGTGGGACTGGCACTACTGATCAACTAGTGGCGGGGGTCTATGCCTGACATAGTGGTGGATGTGCTTAGCTGATACCATGGCATCCCTGAGGAAACCCAGATCAGCCGCCATGTCATCTAACCGAGTAGTGATGCTCTCCTGGCATCTCGAAATGGCCTCTTGCTAGGTGACGATCTTCTCCTACCCCTCTTGTAGCTTCTCTAACTCCTGCTGCTTAAGTTTTAGGATGTTGTGCACCTGGGCCATGGGACTATGTGGCCTGGAAGTCCTAGCGGCTGGGGGAACACCCCACACCTTGGGAGCCACATCTCCTTAATGGCATTGCCCTCTTTGTCACCATCATCATCATCACCACTGTTTGAGTCATCATCACTCTCGCTGCTGGTGGCTAACTTGGTGTGCCTCTCCTCTATCGGTACGCCAACTAGTGCTAGCATAGACCCTGACACCAACCATGGCTACAGTTGCTCACTGTCAACGATGCCCCACTCGCTCTAGCCTCGATCTCTCCTCTAGCTCAGAGTCTGACATGCCACCTCATGGAGCTTCATCCATACTATGGAGTCCCAGCCAAAGTCAAATGACTCTGGGCGGTTTTCAACTACCTCCCCTGCTAGTGCTACCCTGACGCTGAGGAAAATAAGGGTCATTAAGCACTCATAGGGAAACTTACCCGTGCCCAAATGGTTGGCCGTGAATAAAAATGGTGCACAGAATGAGGTACGGTAGGCATAACTGCTGCTCCATAAAGATGCGATATGTCACGAACATACCGAAGTAGTTCAGATCCTCCCAGTATCCCATCCTACGGAGTATGTTGTGCTAAACTAGTTTGCTGAGGACTCTTAGAATAGGCTGAAGATCTGACTCCACGTTGCCCTTAGGATTGCTCAGTAATGACATAAACTTGAACCCTTGTCGGGATGTGTGTGATTAAGTCCCTGCATGATTTTAGGCCCAAATCCATAAATTCACTGTCAATCTCTAATCTAATGCGAACTATTAGGCAAAACACTTCAAGAATCAGGGGAGGGTCAGCGTGTTCCTATACTATCTACAAGTGATTATCAGGTGAGGGGTTCGGAGCCTGATTTATTTTCTCTATCATCTCATGCATTAGTAATTATTTATGACTGTTGCATATTAACATGCCATGCAATATATAAGTATTGCTTGAGCATGCATAATTTCATATATGAAAATGTTATTGGTTGTTATTATATGAGTGTGCTGGTGATTTGAATGGAGTACGGGGATTGAGGTAATGATACTGTGACTGCCATTCAAGTTGGTGGGCAGTTATCCTGGTGAAACTACGATGCCCAAGGGATGGAATCGTAAGTCTTAGTTGGGGTACTGCTCGGTTGATATTCTAGTGAAAGATAAGATACGATGCCTATGGTATGGGGTCAAAAGTCCTAGCTGGAGTACAACCAATATGCATTTAAAAATACTTTCCATAAGGTTACCATGGTTAGTAGCAATATGTAGATCCCGATGATTGGACCCTTGCCAGTTGGGGTATATGAACTGGCATAGGCTCATTCCCCTCGGCTACTGATGTCCTGGTAGGAGGGAAGGGGTAGTGGGTATAGGGGCCCAATCACCAAGAGGGACCCTATCGAATGGGGTGCGTGTATGCTTGGTAGCAGGGCTATAGTTATGTGTGTCGCTCGTAGTGTCACACCCCAATTTCGCACTATTCAGAATGGTGTGATGAACCGCTAATAAACCAACGATTCAATCAGGATCTCGAGTAGGCTATATCCGTGTTATCTGAACCCCATACATCCATAATCATAATCAGAGTAAATACACAATAGCGGAAGTCTTATAATAAAATGAACTGAGAATCTACTGTGATATTAATATTTAAATAGAAAATTATTCTGTATCAACTGAGACATAAATAAATATCAAATATATATCCATAATAAATCCAAGTAAAGAAAACTAGAAAAATATCTAATCAAATACACATGAGTTGCACTCGCAAGAGGAGTCATGTGTATCCACTTCAGCTTCAACTTCCATCGCCGCTACGTTCCCGTACGCAGGAGCATTCATATAATCTTCAACTGTAAAACCTGCATCATCAACTAAAAATATTCGACGTCGAGGGGTGAGCACACATCACGGCTCAGTGAGTAGACAAAACAATGCAACAATACATATGCATGCAATCAATTCATATCTTTGGTCTGGTATGTAGTTTGCAATGCGCAATAGAAAGGTTGGGTGGTCAAAGGTTAACGTTTATTGACCCCGCCTCTATACACAGAGTGTGGAAGTCCACCCGAAGGTTAACATTTATTGTCGTCCCCATCCACCCTAATTATGAACATTATATAACAAAGGTTAACGTTTATTGCTATATAGTGCCATACCAACACATAAGCCCCAACTGGCGAGGGCTTGCAAACTGGGCTTGCAACTAACCAATCCTAATGCCAAACAGTGTATCCAAGGCCTCACCCCAGCATCCCTCAGAATGTCCGTAGAGATAGAGCTAAGGCCCCCCGGTAGAGTCAGAGACTACAAGGACCGAGACCACCTCCCCTGATACTCTACGACATAATAGTTCTGCTAAAGTAATGGCGATACGACGATGCTAATGCACAAGACTTAAGTTAGAGATAGAGCTAAAGTGCTGAGACCCGCCAAAGGTTAACGTTTATTGACGTTCTCATCACACCTCCCCTGATACTCGCTCGCATCAAATACACCAACCACACACATACAATCACATGCCTATTCCTATCATCATCATCATCATCATGTTATAAACAACAAAATAAATATGCATGAACAAGTAATAGAAATATTGGATGGCATGTTATATGCACATTACGAACATATTCGCATAAAATCAAGCATGGCATTGGACTCAAGAAAATAGAAAATAGTTTGTTATTAACCAATTAGTTTAGAGTTCTGTTTCCTCACCTTATCTTGCTAATAGATACTTTTTCAAGCTTTATAATCACCTTTATATTGTTATTGTATTGCTAGAAGACCTAACAAAGTCGATAGAATTTAATTAGAATTAATTATGAATTTAAAAACTATTTTGTTAACTGAGGGTCAGAGGTAGGGTCGGAGTCCTGATCGACCCTGGGTGCGACCCTCCCCAAAATCTGAACTTCTCGAACACTGAGGGTCGATAGTTAGGATCACCGAGGGTCGGATGGTCATCGACCCTCGATGCGACCCTCGGTGTATTCTGGTCAATTTTTCTGCTTTTAGTCCATTCTTCGTGTTTGGGGTCCTATGGTTTGCTCCTACAGTCCATTCAACATGCATTCCATGGTCTAGAACCATGAATCATCCCCCTAAATAGCTTTCATGTATTCTCCTATGGTTTTCTATGAAAACCTAACTGTGGATTGATGGTTTGGGTTTCTCCGAGATTATATTCTCACCATAATCTAACCTAAGGTCTGTAGAAACTCATGGAATTAGTATCCAAACCTGAGAAGAATACTCCTTCTCTGCAACTATTTTCTTCCTTAGCCTTTTCTTCAAGTTTTCCTTCTCTTCTTCTCTTCCTTCTCTTTTCTTTCTCTCAATCCAATTAGGATTGTAAAAGGAGTAAAAGAGGCTTAGGGACATCCTTTAAATAGAGTAGGAACATCCTAAAATAAGTCCCTTTGAGATTAGGAAAGAATCGAAATAAAAAATCTAAAAATTTCCTAATTTCAGTTTCGACGACAACTGAGGGTCGATGGGAGGGTCGATGATCCCGTCGACCCTAGGTTTCTAATGAGTCCGACCCTTCCTTCAAAATTGAGGGTCTGACTTTCTGTCTTGGGGGGTCCGACCCTCCTTGGCTGGGTATGCGACCCTTCCCCTAATTTAAGTGTTTTTGGGTCGATTTGATACCTGGGATCTCGATCTCCTTCACGCCCTTGGTCCATTTGACTCGACCATGATGGGTAAACCTGGTTCAAGGTGGTAAGACCGGGTTAGATTGACACGGGTCTTACAACTCTCCCCTACTTATAAAAATTTCGTCCTCAAAATTGTACGTACCTTCTGAATCAAATAAGTGAGGGTATTGCTTTCGCATAGCATTTTCTTCTTCCCATGTAACTTCTTCCGTGTCTCTACTTTTCCATGTGACCTTAACATAATAGATATCTCAGTTGCGTAGTCGTTGGACCTTTCGCCTGGTGATTTCTGTTGGTGTTACTTCAAATGTCAAATCATCAATCAAATCTGGTAAATCTACTGTCAATACGTGCGTCGGATCCTTGACATACTTCTTCAATAGGAAAATATGAAATACGTCATGCACACTTGACATAGATGGTGGTAGTGCTAACTGATAAGCCACTTTACCACGCTTAGCTAGATTTCATACGGCCCGACATATCTTGGAATAGTTTCCCTTTCTGTCCGAACCTTTTCAATCCCCGCATAGGCGATACCTTCAAAAATACTTTATCACCTACGGTGAACTCCAGATCTCTGCGTCGTGTATCTGCATATTGCTTCTGACGATTCTGAGTGGTTCTCACTCTTTCCTTGATAATGTCGACTACTCGGTAAGTTTCTTCAACAAATTCCGGCCCAACAATATTACGTTCTCCAACTTCATTCCAAAACAAAGGAGTTCAACACTTCCTGCCATACAGTTCTTCATAAGGTGACATCTGTATAGTAGCCTGATAGCTATTGTTATAAGCGAACTAGATCAATGGTAACTTTTCATCCCATGATCCTTTGAAATCAATTACACATCCTCGTAGCATATCTTCTAAAATCTGGATTGTACGCTCTGACTGTCCATCTGTCTGTGGGTGGAATGCAGTACCGAATTTTAATGTTGTACCCATAGCCTTTTGCAATCCCTCCCAAAACTTGGAAGTAAATCGTGGATCTCTATCAGATACAATGCTTTCTGGAGCACCATGTAATCGAACAATATTATCCACATACAACTTTGCTAACATTTCTAGTGTATACTGAGGTCGTATAGGTATGAAGCGAGCTATTTTAGTCAGACGATCCATAATCACCCAAACTACGTCAACTACTCGAGGAGTCAGTGGTAGTCCCGTGACGAAGTCCATAGTGATGCAGTCCCATTTCCATGCTGGTTCCAGTAATGGCTGTAACAGTCCTGTGGGTCTTTGTCGTTCAGCCTTTACTTTCTGACAATTTTGGCATTGAGACACGAACTTGGCTACATCTGCTTTCATTCCTCTCCACCAATATAGTTTCTTTAGGTCATGATACATTTTTGTATTCCCAGGATGTATCGAATAGATGGTGGTATGGGCTTCTTTCATCAGTCAGTGTCTAATGTCTGCACTTTCTGTTTCGGGTACACATATTCTTCCTTTGTATTTCAGTACTTTCTCTTCGTCCAAGGTGAACTCAGGGTTAGTCCTACCTTTTTCAATATCTTTATGTACTGTTCTCAGATAAGGATCTGATTTAATGGCTGTCTTCACTTCATCCATTATATCCGGTATAATATTCAAAGTGGCGGACATATTTGAAAACCGATGAATGAACCCTTGGTTGGCTGATTCATCCGTTGCGTCTATCCTATATTGCTCATTGCCGTGATTGAATACCATTTCGGTAGTACACATTGCTGCAGTTGTGCTAACCTCTCCTTGCGATTTTATCATTGCCTTTCTGCTACTACGTTCGCTTTTCTCGGATGATACTGGATATCACAATCATAGTCTTTCAATAGTTCCAGCCATCTTCTTTGTCTCATATTCAACTCATTCTGATTAAATAAATAAGTAAGACTTTTATGGTCCGACTTAATCTGAAATTTCTCTCCGTATAGGTAATGTCTCCATATCTTGACAGCATGTACTACTGCCACTAACTCCAAATAATGAGTGGGGTAATTTTTCTCATGTATCTTCAACTGTCTCGAGGCATAAGCAATTATTTGCTCCCCTTGCATAAGCACACACCCTAATCCCAGTCCCGACGCATCCGTGTATAAGGTAAATGTTTGTCCTAGAATAGGAATAGTCAAAATCGAAGCGGGTATCAATCTGGTCTTCAACGTTTGGAAACTCTTCTCACATTTATCGGTCCACACGAACTTTTCACCTTTCTTAGTCAAACTTGTAAGAGATACGGCAATCCAGGAATAGTCTTCCACGAATCTCCGATAATAACCAGCTAGACCCAGAAAACTTCTAATTTCTGAAACGCTCTTTGGTGCTTTCCACTTTACAATAGCCTCGATCTTGTTGGGATCCACTTTGATTCCTTCAGCGGATACTACATGGCCTAGGAAGGCGACTTCACTTAGCCCAAACTCGCACTTTGAAAATTTGGCATATAACTTTTCTTTCCTTAAACACTGTAGGGCGGCGTTTAGGTTCTTGATATGGGTTTTTTTTGTCCTTGGAGTATGCCAATATATCATCAATAAATACTATAACCGACGTATCTAACATATCGTGGAAGACCCGGTTCATGAGTTTTATAAAAGTTGCGGGTGCGTTTGTTAATCCGAAGGACATGACCAAGAACTCATAATGTCCATATCTGGTCCTGAAAGCTATCTTCGGAATATCACCCCCTTTAATCTTCAACTGATGATAGCCTGACCGAAGGTCAATCTTAGAAAATACTTTTGCTCCTTGCAACTGATCAAACAAGTCATCGATCCGAGGTAGTGGATATCGATTCTTGATTGTCAGTTTATTCAACTCCCGATAGTCGATGCATAATCGAACGCTACCGTCCTTCTTCTTCACAAATAACACTGGTGCTCCCCATGGCGATATACTGGGTCGAATATAACCCTTGTCCAGTAGTTCCTGTAGTTTCACTTTCAGTTCCTTCAGTTCAGTAGGAGCCATTCTATAAGGTGCTCTTGATACTGGTGCGGCTCCAGGTACAAGATCTATCACAAACTCTGTGGCTCGGTCGGGTGGTAATCCTGGTAGTTCCTCTGGAAATACGTCGGGATAGTCCCGCACGACCTTAATATCTTTCATTCGTGGTGCTTCCTTGGTTAGGTCGACCACTGATACTAGATACCCGACTGCCCCCTTTTCAAGGCACTTCTTAGCCTTTAGTGCTGAGAATATGAGCTTGCGTCTACGGGGAAGTTTGGTTCCCGCAAAATTGAATTCTGCTCCTTCTTTGTCTTTAAATGTTAGCTTCTTTTTGGCGCATAATAGGTTTGCAGAATGCCGAGCTAACCAGTCCATTCCCAAGATGACGTCAAAGTCTGCCATCTCAAGTTGTATCAAGGTTGCATCTAAGGCTTTCTCGCCAATGAGAACTGGACATGGTCCATAACCTTTCTCTAATTCAACTTCTAACTCCATCGGTGATCATACAAGTAATTTGTAGTCTAATGTTTTGAAGGGTAAGTTTATCTTCTTTCCGAATGACACAGATATAAATGAATGAGTAGCTCTTGAATCAAAGAGTACTCTGGCGGGTACGCCATTTATAGGTACGATACCTGTGATTTATTTTACTTAGTCTACATGCTCATACAATGTAATTACAACTTTAAAAAAGTTTCAGTCATACCTGTGACAACATCGGGTGATGTGGCAGCATCCTCGGATGTAACAGCATATACCCGTCCCTGATGTAACTGCTTCTTGGGCTTAGGGCACTCCCTTGCCATATGTCCTGGTTGGTTGCAGTTATAACACTTTGGGCTTTCAGAATTTGGCTTTGGCTGAGGTTGAGCTACTGGAGTAGTCTTGGTTGCAGCAGTAAAATTCTGAGGGCGGAAAGGCTTATATGTCCTGTTATTGCCTCCGTTGTAAGAATTTCCAGTTGGCCTTTTGATACCCCGATTCTGTGTGAAATAACTCTCCTTCTGGCTCTATTCAATAACTCGAGCGATTTGGACAGCTTCATTATAAATCTTCTTTTCTAAGCCCAGGACGTGCTCTTTGATGCTTCCTCTCAGTCCCGTGACGAACCTACGGGTTTTGGTGTCTTCTTCCTGCATACTAAGTGGTGTGAAGAAAAACAGCTCTTCATAACGCTGTTGATATGCATCCACTGACATCTGTCCCTGATATAGACTCAGGAACTCCTTCTCCATAGAATCTCTGAAGCTTCGTGGAAAATACTTCTCAAAGAAAGCTTCTTTATAAACAGCCCAAGTCAGTAAGGCGTGCTTGGTCAATAAGTAAGCCCTAGCCGATTTCCACCAATGATGTGCGTCACCCTTTAGCATGAAGGTGGCACATAATAATTTTTCTTCCTCAATAATAGTCATCATGAGGAAATTTCTCTCCATCTCGTCTATCCAGTGTGCTTGCCATAATGGATCAGACGGTTTGCCGTTAAATTCCCTAGGCTTCATCTTCAAAAATCTCTCAACCCGGTCGAGAGTGATCCATCCGATTTTGGGGTATGCCCCAAACATAGGGGGTGGATATCGATAATTAACCCGAGCTGCTTTCGGACCGGGTACTGGAATTTGTGCAGCAGGTTATTGAGGTGTCCGAGGTCTTTGGTGGTTTCCCACCGGTCTTTGCCCGGTTTGTCCCGTCTCGCATGGGTGTAGCATGAGCAGCCTAGAACATGATTCCCATTGCAACCCGCATCCGAGCTGTCGTGTTGCATCCGTTGCATCTGGCTGAGCTAGGTTCATAACTACGGTTTCTAGTTCCGGTGGTGGAGGTGGCAAATTTGTAGGATTTGCCCGATCAGGATTTCCTGGGACATATACATTCTCCTGGCTAGTTTCCTCCACAGGTGGTGGTGGTGGAACTGCATTTCGGCTCTGTCTGGTTACTCTTCTCCCGACATATTTTCCTTCTGAGATGGGTGGTGCCTGAAAATCATCAAAATAAGTGAGAAAATCATTGATACTCCATGTAGGCACGTTAACTGATGAAAACTTTCAAATTTCAATTCATTTTATTAAAAAATACTGTCTTTTCTATGCAGGGTCGATGGTGAGGGTCCATGGTATGTCCGACCCTTAGTATCCGACCCTGGGAATGACCTGTTCTTCCCGAGAGCTGAGGGTCGATGTGAGGTCGATCCGAGGGTCGATGGTTCTGGTCGAATTGTCCGACCCTTAGACCAAAAATCAGATTTTTTAAGATCCGTTTTTGGGTCATTTTTTATTATTTCCCTCCCGTTTCGACTCGTCTCTCCCTTCTGAGTTGCTACAGTGCCACTCCACTAGTTTTGGTCAGTTTGAGTCCGGGTTTCGACGTCCACATCATCCCTACAGGTATGTTTTCTCATTTTTACCTGTTTTTAGGTTTCCTTTTCTAGGTTTTTGCCCATTTAACTGGTATTCTTCAAATTAAACTTTTTCCAACCGTAAAAATTCAATTTTTATTGGTGGCTTTTGTTATTGGTGTCTCAAGGAACGAAAGCCCTCAAAATTTTTTGAGTTTCATCGGTTGGTTTTCGAGAAACTTGAATTTTTGCTCGTTTGCCCTAATTTATCGAAATTTATTTTTCGATTTCTTGAAATTCCTTCAAATTGGACTTCATTAGTTCCAATTTCCCATTGCGTGAGTGTTGTAGGATATGTTGGAACCTACGTAAGTCCTCCTGCCCACGTGTATGGTGAAAAGTGAGGTTTTTGGCTAATTTACGCCGTTAATGCTAAATTTCAGATTTTTATCCTACTAACTCCTTATCTGTTTTTCTTTCTTGTTTGTAGATACCATGGCTCGTACCAAGATATCCAGAGTTTGTGATCCGCTTCGTTTCCGCTCCAACGAAGCCGAGGCACAGTATGCCGACTATGCTCGTAAGAAAGTGGAGGGTGGTCGTATGGTGAACTTGGCTGAGCTAGCCTTGTTCAACGTAGAGAGAACATTTGGTGATATGGGGTGGCTCCCTATCATCACTTACGATGCGTGCACATGTCCAGATTTGGTGCGCCAGTTCTATTGTAATCTCCAGGTGGTGGGGAATTACAATGATGTCGAGAGGGGTCAAGAGTTGCGCATCACCAGCTACGTTAAAGGGGTGAATATATCATTTGACTATCGACAACTGACCGACCTGCTAGGCATTCCTTATGATGGCCCCATGGTCTACTTGTCGCCCGGAGAGCCCCGGGTTTGTTTCCATGGAGATGAGGGCAGAGATCGACAATCAGTTGCTACGACCTGATCGCTGGCAGATGAGAGCTTGTTACTTGCGTCCAGCTCCACGGGTCTTCTATAAGATTATCTAGCATAATCTGATCCCGCAAAGTGGGCACTATGAAAGGGTCTCTCAATGACCTAGTTTCGATATATAATATACCGCACCGGACGCCGGTCTGCCTTCCCTACATCATCATGCGGACCATGATTAGTGCTACATTGTCCGGTCATAGGGGTAATCTACCCTATGAACGTATGATTACTGTTCTACTGACCCGCCTGGGGGTTGACTTAGTAGATGAGAAGATTCAGGAGAAAACCTTCTCGTCGCCTCTAGATTGGGAGGCTATCTGCAAGATGGGTATGCGGAATGCCCAAGTCAGTGACGAGGAGAGGAACGAGATGGTACACCCTCACACTCGCATTGAGATGGATGATGCTGAGGCCGCTGCTGCCGCTGCTAGAGCTCATGTGGATCTTGTCGATGACGACGATCGTATGTATATGGATGTCGACTCGATACCACCGCCTTCACCTACGCATGCCGCTGGAGTTGGTACTTTTCTCGCGGCGGATCCCGTACTGGGACCGGGTCCTTCTCATGCGGCTGGTCCTTCACGCCCACCTTCCGATATGATGGAGATGCTGCATGAGATCGAGGAGGCTCAACGCAGATCCGATATGAGGATGGATGAGTTGGTGGACGCCGCCCGTCGGGCCCGATCAACGGGTGGCTGATCTCACGACTAGTCTTGAAGACCCGGACTTTCGAATAGCCTGGTTGACTAGAGTCTATGCCGAGGACTACGACAGAGACCATAAAGCGCCGCCTCCTCCTTCACCTCCAGCTTCTTGATTGTACTTTATTTTTCTTGTACTACAGAGTAACTGTCCGGGTTGTGGATTGTACTCTGTTTTAGTTATGTATATACGTTTTGCTTCTCTTTCTGATTGTATGTAACTTGTTTTCCCTTTAATAGATGCATTATTCTCTTTTTAATTTGGTCTCAACCATCACTAGTGCTTATAGTGTGTTAATATTACGGTTTTTACTTTTATCCTATCCCAGTTCACAATTGTCTCAAATGTATGTTAGTTCAGCGGACAAGGCCTGAGATGCTCTGATACCAAGTTGTCACACCCCAATTCCACACTATTCAGAATGGTGTGATGAACCGCTAATAAACTAACGGTTCAACCAGGATCTCGAGTAGGCTATATCCGTGTTATCTCGAACCCCATACATCCATAATCATAATCGGAGTAAATACACAGCGGAAGTCTTATAATAAAATGAACTGAGAATCTACTGTGATATTAATATTTAAATAAAAAATTATTCTGTATCAACTGAGACATAAATAAATATCAAATACATGTCCATAATAAATCCAAGTAAAGAAAACTAGAAAAATATCTAATCAAATACACATGAGTTGCACTAGCAAGAGGAGTCATGTGTATCTACTTTAGCTTCAACTTCCATCGCCGCTACGTTCCCGTATGCAGGAGCATTCATATAATCTTCAACTGTAAAACCTGCATCATCAACTAAAAATATTCGACGTCGAGGGATGAGCACACATCACGGCTCAGTGAGTAGACAAAACAATGCAACAGTATATATGCATGCAATCAATTCATATATTTGGTCTGGTATGTAGTTTGCAATGCGCAATAGAAAGGTTGGGTGGTCAAAGGTTAACGTTTATTGACCCTGCCTCTATACACAGGGTGTGGAAGTCCGCCCGAAGGTTAACGTTTATCGTCGTCCCCATCCACCCAAATCATGGACACTATATAACAAAGGTTAACGTTTATTGCTATATAGTGCCATACCAACACGTAAGCCCCTACTGGCGAGGGCTTGCAAACTGGGCTCACAACTAATCAATCCTAATGCCAAACAGTGTATCCAAGACCTCACCCCAGCATCCCTCAGAATGTCCGTAGAGATAGAGCTAAGGCCCCCCGGTACTCCCCTGATACTCTACGACATAATAGTTCTGCTAAAGTAATGGCGATACGACGATGCTAATGCACAAGACTTGAGTTAGAGATAGAGCTAAAGTGCTGAGACCTGCCAAAAGTTAACGTTTATTGACGTTCTCATCACACCTCCCCTGATACTCGCTCGCATTAAATACACCAACCACACACATACAATCACATGCCTATTCCTATCATCATCATCATCATCATGTTATAAACAACAAAATAAATATGCATGAACAAGTAATAGAAATATTGGATGGCATGTTGTATGCACATTACGAACATATTCGCATAAAATCAAGCATGGCATTGGACTCAAGAAAATAGAAAATAGTTTGTTATTAACCAATTAGTTTAGAGTTCTGTTTCCTCACCTTAGCTTGCTAATAGATACTTTTCCAAGCTTTATAATCACCTTTATATTGTTATTGTATTGCTAGAAGACTTAACAAAGTCGATAAAATTTAATTAGAATTAATTTTGATTTTAAAAACCATTCTGTTAACTGAGGGTCGGAGGTAGGGTCGGAGTCCTGATCGACCCTGGGTGCGACCCTCCCCAAAATCTGAACTTTCCGAACACTGAGGGTCGATAGTTAGGATCACCTAGGGTCGGATGGTCATCGACCCTCGATGCAACCCTCGGTATATTCTGGTCAATTTTTCTTCTTTTAGTCCATTCTTCTTGTTTGGGGTCCTATGGTTTGCTCCTACAGTCCATTCAACATGCATTCCATGGTCTAAAACCATGAATCATCCCCCTAAATAGCTTTCATGTATTCTCCTATGGTTTTCTATGAAAACCTAACAGTGGATTGATGGTTTGGGTTTCTCTGAGATTATATTCTCACCATAATCTAACCTAAGGTCTGTAGAAACTCATGGAATTAGTATCCATACATGAGAAAAATACTCCTTCTCTGCAACTCTTCTCTTCCTTAGCCTTTTCTTCAAGTTTTCCTTCTCTTCTTCTCTTCCTCCTCTTCTCTTTCTCTCAATCCAATTACGGTTGTAAAAGGAGTGAAAGAGGCTTAGGGACGTCCTTTAAATAGAGTAGGAACATCCTAAAATAAGTCCCTTTGAGATTAGGAAAGAATCCAAATAAAAAATCTGAAAATTTCCTAATTTCAGTTTCGGCGACAACTGAAGGTCGATGGGAGGGTCGATGATCCCGTCGACCCTAGGTTTCTAATGAGTCCGACCGTCCCTTCAAAATTGAGGGT
The DNA here is from genome assembly GCA_028583415.1 of Protea cynaroides. Lineage (NCBI taxonomy): Eukaryota > Viridiplantae > Streptophyta > Magnoliopsida > Proteales > Proteaceae > Protea > Protea cynaroides. Next base: position 94,845 of record JAMYWD010000681.1, on the reverse strand, counting down.
CTGACTTTCTGTCTTGGGGGTCCGACCCTCCTTGGCTGGGTATGCGACCCTTCCCCTAATTTAAGTATTTTTGGATCGATTTGATACCTGGGATCTCGATCTCCTTCACGCCCTTGGTCCATTTGACTCGACCATGATGGGTAAACCTGGTTCAAGGTGGTAAGACCGGGTTAGATTGACACGGGTCTTACACGTAAATATAGGTTCCCACAGCATTCAGGCTGTGGCGATGATGCCTTTTGTCTACCTAAGGTTCGAGGGTAAAATGCCCGAGGTAGTGTGGTGAGTCCTAGGATAACGTTCGATAGATCATAGCCAGACTACACAAATATCGCACTATGCATTTGTGTGATTGTATATTTGTTTCCTTCACTAAGCTATGTTTCTTATCCTATTCTATGTTGTTGTTTTAGATTTTCCTGTAGGTGATGTTCCTTTATTCGAGTATCTAGATTAGACCAATGCCATGGTGGCTAGTGTAGTCAACTCTGATGGAGCTATTGACGAGGTCCATGAGTATCTATGTCAGTGCCAGGCTTGTGCCTATCGGGGGCCTTGACCGGTTGTTTTGAGGCTATACCTTTTTGATTTCCTTATTGCACATGGTATACTTGTATATTTTGGCTGTGAAGGAAATGTATTATGTTTTGAGGAAAAGGCATTAACACTTCATAACAGATAGTTAATTTATAGAATATCATATAGTTGACACCACTTAGTAAATTTTATTACTAATCTTTTGTTGTATAACTTCTCTGTTACTGTTAATTTTGTTGTTTTACTTGTTGTGATTAATGTGGTGGTATTGGGTTGGTACTGCCTCCCAGGGGATCCTAGAAGATCGGTGATCTTCGGTGGCGATTCCCTCATACATCCAAAACTGTCCGAAAATGGGGTGTAACAGGTCAATGGGCCTCAAGTTAAATAGGCCCGTATTGGTCAGCACAAGATCCGAGATTCTATGCGGGGATCAGACTCATTGGAATCTCTAAAATTCATTACTCGTAGGAAAGGGAATGACAACCATACATGTGGGGCCTGTGGCGTGCCCGTATAGTATATCCCTAATCTATTACAAAGAAGGTATAAGAATGGAGATACATCACTTGAGGGTAGGGGTAACACATTGGATCTTCAGCCTCACATTAGATGGTAGTTTTCAATCCTATTCTAGGCTTCGTGAGGTTTAACTATGGATACACCTCCTAGATTAGGGTTTGTTGCCTTGATTGTTATAATGTATGGACTCGAGGTATAACCTTGAGTCAAATTCAATGAGGTCTCTCTTGATACTCAACCATTAATGGATAGTAGCTCCATTAAGGTTTGTACTTCAAGGTTTCCTTTATGGGAATTAGTCATTCATAGTTTTAAACTAAATACAAGGTAGTGTAGAGTTTACTGGTAGTGTTTTGAATGGGTAGAAGATGGGGTTGAATAGTGCCACTGATTTCCTAAGGTTGATCCTCCTTTTTAGCCTTCTTCTTCCTCCTTCAACTCTCCTTTCTCTGAGAACACTTCAGAATTTTGGTAATGAATACGTACTCTGGGAGAGAAGGTTTGAGGGGGCTTAGTTAGATTGGATTCTCCCTCTTGAGGTAGAACTCCTTGGAGAGTTAGAGACTACAAGGGACTGCTAAGTGGTAAGTTGAGAATTCCCAAGGGTTCATTACTCCCTTTATCAACTCCAAAGTGGTTAGGAGTGAGGTGGGACCTACAAGGGTCATCCCTGTGTCTAGGCAATATTCCCACTCAAGACTTGCAACGGAGTTTTGAATCTCACATTTGCGAGTAGGCTTTCTAGCCTTACCGGTCGTAGAATTTGGCTAAAACAGTTCTTGGTTCCATCGACTCGTAAAAGTGACCAATGCCTCTTTTAAGAGCACTTAAGTCTAGAATTTTAACATATTCATTAAGGTAGTTCGTACCTGGTTCTAGCTTGCTTTCAAGCCATCATAGGATTGGGTTCGTTGGCGGTAGAAAACCCTGGCACGGTAATAAAATCCGAGTTAGGTTAGATTTTTTTAGGTGCAGGTTTTACATGTGCAACCAGACTTCCCTCCAGATCTTCTTCTGGACAACCACCATTACAGGTCCGCGAAAGGGCTTTCAATTCGATTATTGGGGTCGACATTCAAACCCTTTTGATGGTTGGGTTTCTTCCTTGTCGGGAATGTAATCCCTTTACAAGGTCTAACTCTTAGTCCGCCTTGGGAGGGTTCTTAGGGTTTAGTTGAAGGTTCGATTATGGGTCTCCCATTGATTTTCATCATCTCTTTGCACGAGTTGACGGTGAACAATATTTATAGCGGTTGGAAAGCGAAGCTATAAAACCCACACTCTACGAACCTGGTCTAACATGGGTTATCGTGTCATAACAGGTCTTCCTATCATAACTAGGTCGGAGGAGACGGTCAAATGACAAAGCCACACTTTAAGGTACAAAAACTACCCAATTTATACCTTGTCTGGTCGGTCTGGTTGAGCTTGCCTGATTGTCGGGCTTTGCTTCTAGACATTCGATCGGATAACCCAGTTTTCCAAATTCAAAAATGGGATTTGGTGGGATCTGCTTCTGATTCTTGTACGAAAACCTTCCCATATGGGAGAATGGATCTACATAAGGATACTATCCCTATATAAGAGTCCCTGCTTTTCATTTTCTCTCTTTCCTTGATCATCAGAAACCCTAAAGTTTAAGAGAGGTCTGAAAGAGAAGCTGTGGAGAAGAAGGAGGCTGTGCAGAGGAAGGATTGTCTCCTAAGCAAGAGTTTACTATCGATTTCCATCCATGTCATCATGAAACCAATGGTAAGTTCTTAATAACTGTAGAAGGGTTGGGGGGAAACATGGGAATTGGATCGACGCCATAAATGGCTCATGATTGAACCGAATACCTTATTGAACTTGTTGTTCTAATGGTTACAAAGACTTCCTGTTGAAAGAGACCAACCTTAATGCACATTGATTGTAGGATGGTGTAGGATGAACCCTAAAAGAGTTGAGAGTTAAGAGGGGATCAAGGATTTACTCAAAAGGAAGTTCAGAGAAGACTAGAGATGTTGTTCGGAAGAATGTCCGGAGGCACTTAGAATGACTCCAGACATGTTTCCAGAGATACTAACAGAAGGCTCTAGAGCTTGTCCGGATGGATGTCCGGATGGACTATTCAGTGCCTCCGGACAATGTCTGGTGGGACTTTCCTCCATCCTAACAATGAGTCCGGATAGGGTCTGTCAAACTGAACGAACTTAATTAAATTATATTGTTATTAGGGAATTATGAATGAGTGAAGACTAGTCTTTGAAGCTTAGAGAACATTTAGTATCACCCAACATGTGAGAGACAGAACCCTAAATCAATTGGTTAATTAATTAATGAACCTTGCATGTGTAAGACCTGTATCGAACTAATCGGTCTTACCACCTTGTACCAGGTCTACCTATCATGGTCGAGCCAAATGGACCAAGTGCGTGAAGGAAATAGCGAGATCAGGTATTAAACTGACCCAAAAATAGTAAAATAGGGGCTAGGGACGCATACCCAGATAGGCAGGGTCGGACCCCCCTCATTAGGGAGTCAGACCCCTGAACTTTTGATCGAGGGTCGGACAATTTAGACCTGAGGGTCGACGGGATCTCCGACCCCCTCATCGACCCCCTCTTTGCCGACATAAACCGTAAATAGGAAACTTTCCAAATTTCAAGGGGATTCCTTCCTAATCTCAATGGGACTTATTTTGAGAGGTTCTCCTCTATAAATAGGACGTCCCTTAGCCTCTTTCACTCCTTTTGAAACCCTAATTGAAAGTGAGAGAAAGAGAAGAGAAGGAGAAGAGAAGGAAAGTTGGAGAAGAAGACTAAAGAGAAGAATTTAGAGAAACTTTGAATCTCAGCAAACCTAAGGTATGGGTATTTTCCCATTAATGATTTAAGACCTTAGAATAGTTCATGAAGAGGGTATGGTCTAGGAGAAATCCAAATCATCCATCAATGGGAGGATTTCAATGAAATCCATGGAGGAAATCATGGTAGGCAAAGTAAGGAAGAAACCTAGAGTTTTAAGCCATAGAACAAGCATAGAATGGATTATGGAAGTAAGCCATAGGACCCAAACATGAAAGAATGGACTGTAAGATGAAAATGTCGACTCAAATCACGGGGGATCGCACGTGGGGTCGATTGGGAATCGACCTTACCAGACCACAGGATCGACCCCCAACATTCGAAAAGTCCAGGGATGTGGTGGTCTCACCCAAGGTCGGTGGAACATCGACCCTGGCATCGACGCTACCCCTGGGGGTCGTAGAAAACTGCTACCCTACCTGCGACCCTCGCTTAACAGCAAGCCTAAATTATCGGAATGAATTCTAATTAAAATCTATCAATTTGTTAGGTTTTTCTATTGATATAAAAGTGATTCTTAAAGCTTGAAAGATGATCTACACTCAAGCAAAGGTGATGGGACAAGATCTAAACTAATTGGTTAATAATAAACTATTTTATTTCTTGAGTCCAATGCCATGACTGATTCTATGCGTGTATGCTTGTAATGTGCATTCAACATGTCATCTAATATTTCTATTATTACTGTTCATGCATATTTAATTTCATTATTTATAACATGATGATGATGATGATGATAGGAATAGGCATGTGAATGTTTGTGTTTGTTGGTGTACTTGATGTGGATAGGGGATGGTATCAACCGGTACTTCAATGCCTTTTTCATTGGGTATATTGTGCCATAGCTGTATATAAGTCTTGTCCACTAACATCTTCGTATCGCCATTACCTTAGCAGAACTATTACGTTGTAGGGCATCAGGGGAGGTGGTCTGGACCGTGTAGTCTTCGACTTTGTCGGGGGGCCTTAGCTCTATCTCTATGGATGTATTGAGGGATGCTGGGGTGAGGTCTTGGATACACTGATTGACATTAGGATTGGTTAGTTGTAAGCCCAGTTTGCAAGCCCTCGCCAGCAGGGGCTTACGTGTTGGTATGATGCAACCGGTACTGCCATGCCGTTTTCATGGGGCTATATTGTGTCATAGTGGGTGCATGTGGGGTCGACAGTACCGTTTTCATTGGGCGGTTTCACACACTCATGTATAGAGGTGAGGCGGCCACCGAACCTTTCTATAGCACATTGCAAACTTATATACCAGACCACAGATATGAATTGAATGCATGCATATGTTTGTTGCATTGTTTTGTTTGCTCACTGAGCCGTGATGTGTACTCACCCTTTCGACGTCGAATATTTTTAGTTGATGATGCAGGTACCACTGTGGAAGATTATATGAATGCTTCTGTGTACGGACACGTGGCTGCGATGGAGGCTTAAGACATAGTGGAGACGCATGACTCCTCATGCGAGTGCAACTCATGCGTTTTCGATTAGATTTTTATTTGAACTATTAAGGAAATATAACTGATATTTTATTTACTTATGTCTCGGTTGATACAACATAATTTGATATTTTATTTATGAATATCACAGTTAGATTCCTCAGTTCAGTTAATATTAAGACTTTCGCTATTGTGTATTTATTCTGATTATGGTTGTGGATGTGTATGGTTTAGTTTACAAGGACACAACCTATTAGAGATCTTGGTTAAACCATTGGTTTATTAGCGGTTCATCACACCGTTCTGAATGGTGTGGAATTGGGGTATGACAACTTGGTATCAGAGCTCTTAGGCCCTGTCTTTTAAACCAGTATACTACCACAAAAACTTTGTGAACTGAATAGGATAAAAATTTAGAAGCTGTAATAATAACACACTATAAGTATCTGTGTTGTTTGAGACAAAATTGAAAGAGAATAATACATCTATTAAATGAGAAACAAATTTATATACACTCGAAAGAAGAACAAACGTAAATATACAAGTCTAAAGCAGAGTACAGTCCACAACCCGAACAGTTACTCTAAAGTACAAAAAGAAAAATAAAAAGAAAATACATCAGGAAGCTGGAGGTGATGGGGGAGGCGGTGCCTCGTGGTCTCTGTCATAATCCTCTGCATAGACTCTAGTCAACCAAGCTATCTGAGTCTGGGTCGTATGAAGACTAGCTGTGAGATCAACTACCCGCTGATCAGTCACGCGCTGAGCATCTAAAAGCTCTCCCACCCTTAGATCCGACATGCGCTGAGCATCTAGAAGCTCTCCCATCCTCAAATCAGACATGCGCTGAGCCTCTCTAATCTCATGCAGTATCCCCATCATGTCATCAGAAGGTGGGCGTGAAGGACCAGCTGCATGTGAAGGACCAGCTGCATAAGAAAGACCAGCTCCCGTAGTATGTGTAGGTGATGGAGGAGGTATGAAATCCACATCCATGTACAAACGATCATCATCATCCCCATGAACTCCTGCTCCAGCGGTTGCTGCTGCTGCCTCAGCGTCAGCCATCTCCACTTGAGTATGCGAACGCACCAGAGCGTTCCTCTTATCGTCGCTAACCTGAGCATCCCGCATGCCTATCTTACAGATGGCCTCCCAATCCAGAGGTGATGAGAAGGATTTCTCCTAGATCCTCTCATCCACCAAGTCAACACCTAGGCGGGTAAGCTGTCACACCTCAATTCTGATCCAACCAGAACGGTGTGAGTGAACCGTCATTGAACCAACGGTTCACACCAGGATCTCGAATAGGCCGTGTCCACCCATACAAACCAATTACACATAACCACAATCAGAATATAAATATACAGCAGAAGACTTTAAATAGAATGAACTGAGTATCTATTGATAATGTAATAAATATCCCATTATTCAAATCCAAACAAATAAAATAATAATCTTTTACATCCCTTTAATCCAATCAAAATAACTGAAATAAATAAATAAAACGAATCACAGGTACACGCAGAAAGGGCACTCGCATGAAGCGTCATGCTCGGATCTTGTCCCCCCGCTGTATATCCAACACCGCAAGCACCACCATACGCCGGAGCGTTTACGTAATCGTCCACGGTATAACCTTGCATCCGGATCTAAAACAATGTATATACAAAGGGTGAGCACACAACACAGCTCGGTAAGGCAATTAGACAGTTTCACAATATTATGCATGAGTAACAACCATTTTATCTTGTGGTCTGGTTTTAAGTTTGCAATGTGCTCTGAAAAGGTTTGGTGGCCCCCGCACCTCTATACACGAGTGTGTGGCGTCGCACAAGAATCACACTACCACCAACCCACATGCACCCATCATGGAATAGAAATAGAGCTAAGGTATACCCGCACCTCCCCGATACTCTACCCATACCAGTACCTAAGCCCCCTATCGGCCGGGGCTCGCAAACCGGGCTCGCAACTAACCAATCCTATATGTCAACAATGTATGCTCTATCCCAAAGATAGCCGTCTACGGCATAGAGATAGAGCTAGAGCGTGCAGGCCGGGCCGGAGACCACCAAAACCTCGCCTCCCACGATACCCTATCCGCAACTAACCCACTAGGATAGAAACAATACGCGGTAGACCCTATTCCAACATAACTCCCTACGGCATAGAGATAGAGCTAAAGCATCGTGGACAAGGCAGCGTCGACTCGGAATCCTCAAGTACCACCCAACGATGGCCGGGACAACATCAATATCGAGAGACCAACGTACCACGATCTTCCCCGATACCCCCGCCCGTACCAAACATGTTAAGATAGAATACTACAAAAGATGGCAGTGTGAAGAGCGATCCCAGGCCCATGCCCCACTCCACACACCAACGAAAACAATCACATGCCTAACAATCACATCCTATGAATGCATGAACAATAATAATAACTGAAAGTAAAGGATGGCATGTGAATATGCACAAACATCACATCATAGATATTCAATGATTAACAACGATTTACTGTCCATTAATTATTAGGTTTAGGTCGATTCCCTTACCCGACGCTCATTCGATTACTTGCTCCACGTCGCAAGATCCAAACGACAAGTCACAGCGTCTGTATAATATTAAGGTTTCATTAGAATATATTCTTTAGGGTTTCATGTTGGTCGAAAACCAACAGAGATCACAAACTACCCTCACAGAGCTGACCGGTGGCATGTACCGGTCGCAACTCTGTGGGAAAGACTGGCGACCGGTATGGTCAGCCGGTCCCCCACAAGCAACCTCCCGAGAGGTAGCGGTCGCAACATACCGGTCGCACTATGTGCAACCGGTACAGTCGACCGGTATGTCTCCGGAAGACCATACATGGGTTCTTTGACCGCCGTCGACCATCCTCCATGGATTTTCAGGGTTTCTCCTATCCATGCTAAGTCTAGGCTTTGAGTTAGAGCTATCCCCAACTCATTCAAGTCTCGTTTCGATGAATATCATCTCGAAACTCGAATCTAGGGTTTGACGGCAACTTAGGGTTTATTGGCCAATTTAGGGTTTTAGATCAATACCTACTTTGCATGGTATTGATCCACCCACACAACTTTCATAGGGTAAGAAGATGGATCCAAACACTTACCGTTGACAGGTGTAGCGAGAGCTTCGTCAAACGGTAATGGCGGCACCTCCTTCCTCTTCCTAGCTCCTCTCCTTTCCAAGCTCTTTCTCTTCTCTAGGGTTTATGAGAGACAATGGAAAGGATTTGAGGGGTTTAAGGGTGTATTTATAGGCTAGAAATAGGGTTTAGTAACCCTACTAGGATTAGGAAACTTCTAGGATTCGAAATCAGGAGCGGGACCCACAGAGACCAATTTCCAAATTCCCGCACATAGTTGTGCAGGCCATACCGGTCGACCGGTACCATCATCCGGTACCATCGACCGATATACCTAAAATCAGGTATACTTGGTCGACTTCGGTCCGATTTCGTACTGCTCGTTATCCGCTTGCCCCGTCCGCTCCGGTGATGATCGGAAGACCTGTCACGATACAAAACCAAGGTTAGACCGGGTTTTTCAGAGTGCGGGTCTTACAACTCCACCACCCTTAAAAGAAATTTCATCCCGAAATTTTCATGTAGGTACTACAACTCCCCCACCTTTAAAAGAAATTTCGGCCTCGAAATTTGAACGTACCTTGATCGTCAAAAAGGTTTGGGTACTCCTTCCTCATCGCGCTCTCTTCTTCCCAAGTAATTTCCTCCACATTTTAGTTTCTCCAATGCACCTTCACATAGTGGATATCCTTGGTTCGAAGTTGCTGAACTTTTCGACTTGAGAGCATTACAGGTACCACTTCGAAAGTTAAGTCTTCGGGCCAAGTCCGGAGGATCAGCGCTCAAGATATGCGATGGATCTCGACATACCTCTTCGAGAATGATACATGGAACACATTATGGACGCTAGACATAGATGGTGGTAGAGCCAATTGATATGCTACATTACCACGTCGATTTAATATCTCATATGGTCCCACATACCTAGGGCATAGCTTCCCCTTCTTACCAAACCGTTTCAGACCTCGCACCGGTGACACCTTCAAGAACACTTTGTCACCCACTGCAAACTCCAGATCTCGACGTCGATTATCCGCATAGTGCTTCGTCGAACTTGAGCTGTCTTTACTCTCTCTTTGATCCGATAAATCACTCGGCAAGTTTCTTTAACAAACTCCGGTCCTACAATCCTTCTTTCCCCCACTTCATTCCATAACAGAGGTGTACGACACTTTCTCCCATAGAGAGCTTCATATGGGGCCATCCGAATTGTAGCCCGATAATTGTTGTTGTAAGCAAACTCGATAAGTGATAACTTCTCATCCCAAGCTCCTTTGAAATCTAATGCACAAGCTCGAAGCATATCTTCCAAAATTTGAATGGTTCGTTCGATTGTCCGTCCATCCGAGGATGGAAAGCCGTCTTGAACTTCAACTTTGTTCCCATGGCTTTACGTAATCCTTCCCGAACTTCGATGTAAAAACAGGGATCTCGGTCGGATACTATACTCTATGGAACGCCATGAAGTCCGACTATATTATCAACATATAACTTGGCCAGCTTCTCCATTGTATACCGAGGTCCGACCGCAATAAATCGAGATGTCTTGGTGAGTCGATCTACTATAACCCAAACTGCATCCACCGACCTTGGTGTCAAAGGTAAGCCGGTGACGAAATCCATAGTGATACAATCCCACTTCCATGCGAGGTTCCGTAACGGCCGTAGTAAACCCGCGGGTCTTTGTCTTTCCGCTTTAACTTGTTGACAATTCGGACATTGGAACACAAAACGAGCTATATCCGCTTTCATACCCCTCCACCAATATAGTCTTCTTAGATCATGGTACATCTTGGTACTTCTTGGATGTACCGAATATGGAGTGTAATGAGCTTGATCATAACTCGGCCTCCGATATCGCAGCCTTCGCTCTCGGGTATAAATAACCGTCCGCGATACTTGAGTACTTTGTCCGATTCCAAGGTAAAGTCGGGATTACACGCCCTTCTCTAAGTCTTCTTGTACTGTCTTGAGATATGGATCCTGTAGGGATTGCTACCTTGACTTCATCAATTAGACTCGGCGAGATCTTGGTCGGGCGAACATCATAGTGAACTTATGAATCAAGCCTTGCTCCACTTGGATCTTCCGCAGTTTCGATAATATGTTCTTCATCAATCTCCATCGAACTTCGAGGCTGCAGCACACAATGCAGCATTTGTACTCGGTCCCGCCTCGGGTTTCGATGCCCACTTTCGCTTAAGGCATCAGCCACCACATTTGCTTTACCGGATGGTACCGGATGTCGCAATCATAATATTTTAACAATTCCAGCCACCTCCTCCGCCTCATATTCGGATCCTTCGAGTGAAGAGATAAGTTAAGCTCTTGTGATCCGACTTGATCCCGAAACTTCTCACCGTACAAATAGTGTCTCCAAGTCTTGATTGCATGAATAACCGCTGCTAGCTCCAATTCATGCGTAGGATAGTTCTTCTCATGCACTTTTAACTGTCTTGATTCATAAGCGATCACTGTTCTCCTTGCATCGAACACACCCAATACCCAACCCCGAAGCATCCGTATATAGAGTAAACGGTACGCTTGGTTCGGGGATGGTCAAAATAGGTGCGTAGACAAGTCTTGACTTCAAAGTCTGGAAGCACTTCTCACACTCATCTGTCCATATAAATTTCTCTCCCTTCTTGGTCAATCCGGTGAGTGGAACCGCGATCCTGGAGTGATCTTCCACGAATCTTCTATAATAACCAGCCAACCCAAGGAAACTACGAATCTCTGCAACAGATTTTGGTGCTTCCCATCCTACTATAGCAGCTATCTTGCTTGGATCAACCTTGATACCGTCTCCAAATACAACATGGCCCAAGAAAGCCACTTCCTTCAGCCAAAACTCGCACTTCTTGAATTTCGCATAAAGCCTCACATCCCTCGGCCGTTGTAGGGCTGCTCTCAAATGCGCTGTATGAGTCTCCATGTCCTTAGAGTAAATCAATATGTCGTCGATGAATACGATGACCTAAGTGTCCAACATGTCATGGAACACTTCGGTTCATCAGTTCCATAAACGACGCCGGAGCGTTGGTCAACCCGAAAGACATAACTAGAAACTCATAATGCCCATACCTCGTTCGAAAGCGGTCTTCGAATATCTCCGGCCTTGATCTTCAATTGGTGATACCCGATCGGAGATCGATCTTCGAGAAAACCTTTGCACCCTGCAGCCTGATCGAATAGATCATCGATCCTAGGCAAAGGATACTGATTCTTGATCGTCAACTTGTTCAGCTCACGATAGTCAATACATAGCCGTACACTTCCATCTTTCTTCTTGACAAACAACACAGGTGCTCCCCAAGGCGAAATACTAGGTCGTATGAAGCCCTTATCCAGCAATTCTTGTAATTGGGTCTTCAACTCCTTTAACTCGGTTGGGGCCATCCTGTATGGCGCTTTAGACACCGGAGCCGAACCCGGTATAAGATCTATCACAAATTCGTAGCCCCGTCCGGTGGTAAGCCCGGAAGATCTTCCGGAAATACATCCGGAAACTCCCGAACCACCTCTATATCCTCCATCTTGAGTGACTCTGTTGTGAGGTCGACTATCGATACGAGATAACCCACTCCCCCTTTCTCCAAGCATCTCTTAGTCTTTAGGGCGGAGAGGATCAACTTCCGCTTCCTAGATAGCTTAATTCCAGCGAAACTGTATTCTTTCCCCTCCTTGTCAGTAAGCATAAGCTTCCTTTCACCACATAAAAGGACGGCCGAATGATGGCCTAGCCAATCCATTCCTAAAATGACATCAAAATCTGCCATCTCAAGTATTACTAGGCTTGCTTCTAGGTCTCGGCCCTCGATACTTACGAGTACATGGTCCATAATACTTGGTCAAAGCCACTTCGACTCCTAGTGGAGAGCGAACTATCAAGCTTGGGTTCAATTGCTTGATTGGTAACTCCATTCGCTTCCCAAAAAAACAGAAACAAAGGAGTGCGTGGCCCCACGGTCAAATAATACTTCGGCGGGTAAACCGGCTACATTTACAATTCCCGGAATATATTACCTCTTAGTTCTATATGCTCATGCAACCGAAGGAGTAAACCAAATAGTAAGGGATAAAGTCGTACCAGTTACCACATCGGGTGATGCGGCTGCCTCTTCGGTGGATTGCATAAACTCGGCTTGGCCGGGGAGCTTGCTTCCTAGGTAGTGTGCAGTTCCTGAGAAACTCTCTCTCCATTTGGTCTCTGAAGCTCTTTGGGAAATATTTGTCGAAGAAAGCCGCTTTAAACACTTCCCAGTCAACTAATGTATATTGGTTCTCCAAATATGCCCGTGTGGAATTCCACCAAGCATTCGCGTCCTCTCTCAACATGTGAGTGGCAAATAGGACTTTCTCCTCCTCGGTACACGTCATCAATCGGAAGTTCTTTTCCATTTCAAAACCCACTGTGCTGGCCACAATGGTTTCCCCGTCCTACCGGTGAATGATGACGGTTTCAACTTCAAGAACCCGTCCACTAACCCGCTAAGATCGTGCTGTCCCCGGGTATCCGCTCCATACCATGGTGGTGGATACGGATATGCCCCCGGATACGCGAAGGCGACGGAAAGCGATGCGGTGGTGGTACATTCGTGCTTGGGCCCTTGGCCTTGGGCTACTCGCACCCGTTGTGAAGACATTTTCTCTCCGGACCCGGGCGTATTACCAGCGGGGAACGAACCTGCCGACCCGAGCATCGCTAGTACCTCACTCGAAATTCCTTCCGTTGAGCTTGCATCCGATAGACCAAGTTTGTAACTATGGTCTCGGAATTCCTGTGAGGTGGTTCCGGTAATGCGTCGGTACTCCCGGGACTTGTTCCTCCTCCTCTTCGGGGCTGGTTTCTCTAACCCTGGTCCCGCTCAGCCCGCTCTTCCTCTAGGCGCTTTCGGCATGATGGTGCTTTCTACCCCTTCGACCGTTTCCACCTGCCATCTCAGACTATTTATTGGGATCTGAGAAGAAGACATAACACGTGAGAATCATCAATAATAGTAGTGTTAGTCTTGAATAATGCAGGAAATAATCGAGAAGTAACATTTCGATTTACACAACTTTGGAAATTTTTAAATTTTTCTGGCTCTTTTGGGGCGTACCGGTCACAACATACCGGTCGCACACCTGTAGAAATATGCTGCGGCCGGTATAGTCGACCGGTCAAAATTAAATTTCTGGCCGAGACATACCCGGTCGCATGTCTATGAGATACCGGTCGCCACTCTGAGACAGTGTTGCGACCGGTATAGTCGACCGGTCGAAAAAATTTTCTGGCCGAGACATAGCGGTCGCACACACGGGTTGATACCGGTCGACCGGTATAGGCATAACCGTCGACCGGTATGCCCAAAATGGCTTTAAAATCGCGAAAAAGTGAGATTTTCTCACTTTTCTTTTCTTCTTTCTCTCCGGTGGCGATTCCTCTCTGCCCAACTGAGTTGCTACAGTCCGACCGGTACTCTTAGAAGCCGATTTCTCGCATTCCAAAGCTAGAACATCGTCTCCAGGTAGGTCTCTACCTTCTCTCTCATATTTTTAGGAAATTTTCATATCGTCTTTATGTAGAAATTTAGGTTTTTCTTTGTTCGAGATGTTTTAACCGTAGGAATTCTTTTCCTTCGGCTTAGAAAGGGTTTAGGGACTCCCAAGAGCAAAAGCCCTCAACTAATTTGGGGTTCCACCGCAAGATTTTGATAAAAATCGAATTTTTACTCTTTTTAACCTAGGTTTTTCAAAAATTTCGAAATTTCTTGATTTTTCTCAAATTCTCGAAATTTCTTGAAATTTCTTGTTATAACTGCTTGTGATTGGCTTATGGAAGAGTGTGGGGGTTACGTAAGTCCTCCTCCCCATGGTTTTGGGTGAGTTTGAGGCTTTTTCCCAATTCCTGTCGTTATCTTTGCCGAAATTTCGAAAATTTCTAACTTTTATCTCATTTTCCTTTGTTTTGCAGACTCTAAATGGCTCCTAGACGCACTCTCGGGAAGCGCTCACATGGTTCTAGTTCTCGGGTTCCCTCTCCACCTATCCCTCAGCTAGATGAGCTATGGTTTCGCTCTTTGGAAGCTCAGGCTCGGTTTTCTTGGTTCGATGACAAGAGTATTGTATCCGGGCGCCGGGTTAATGTGGGACAATTGCACCGGTTCAATGTAGAGACGGCTTTTGGCGCTCTAGGTTGGCTGCCGATTATCTCCTACACAGAGACTACACGCCCTAATCTGGTCAAGCATTTTTATGCAAATCTGGAACTCGAAGGGGATGTCAAAGACCCGAACCAGTGTAGGGATCTACGCATTACCAGTTACGTCCGGGGTGTACATATTTCCTTCAACACCCACCAGTTGGCTGATCTGCTTGGGGTTCCCAACGATGGAGATTTGGTATACTGCGCCCCCAAGGCGAAAGGTTATTTGACTGCGCCGAGAGATAGCGCATCAGATACTCAATCCTGGGGCTCCTATGAAGGCAGCTAGCTTGAGACCTATACCCCGGGTCTGACCACCGCATCATCCGGGACGACATAGTGCCACGCAGCGGTCACTACAATGAGTTGTCTCAGCTCACCCAAGACGTCACTTATTGCGTGCGCACCGAGAGCGGATCTCACTTCCATACCTCATCATCCGGACTATGCATCGAGCGGCCGTGACCCGATCGGGCCAGCAACCTTCCCTATGGCCGTCGTCACTTTCCTTCTTCGCCGTCCGGGCTTGAGTTTCGAGAGGAGAGATAGCCGTCGAGGACTCCATGACCTCGACATCGGCCGGGACGCGATAAGTAGGATGCGGATGGTTGACCTGCCCGTTAGTGATGACGAGTTGGAGGCTCGCCCTCGTCCACTTGGGAGAGTAGCAAAGAAGCAGCGGCGGCGGCAGCCAGCGGCCAATGCTGCCTATGCGGCGAGATGGGGGATGATGATGATGACGATGTAGTTGGGGAAGCACCGGTGCCCGCCCCACGGCCTTCACCCGTACCACCACCATCCTGTTCCCACAACCGGGCCATCTCAGCCCCCTCCCGACTCGGTGTTGAGTATGTTTACCGAGATCGGGGACACCCGCAGGGTCATCCCGGAGTCTCGGCGAGCGATGGGTCGGGAGTTGGGACGCCTGGCTCGTGGTCTACGGGTGACTCGGAACCAGTGCATTGGCTTAGGGTCGCATACGAGCGGGACTATGACATAGCGGACCCCATTCCTCCCGGCCTCCTACCCCCATGATTTCCATCTACTTTCTTTTCATATGCCGGTTTAAATAACAGGGTAACTTTCCGGTTTGTGGACTGTACCCTGTAGCACTATTACATTTGATACTATTTTCTATTTAATGAAAGTTCATGGTTTTTCCTAACTAGTGTATGTGCACATATTAGGTTCCATATTTAGAATAGTACACTATTCTCTTTCTTAGTCCGTCTCAGGTATCAAACAATGCTTAGAGTGTGTTTGTATTAAGATTTTTTAAACTTCCTAACTCAGTTCATCGACCCAGTTAAGTGCGGCATGGTTTGTTGGAACAGAGCCCGAGAGCTCGATACCAAGTTGTCACACCCCCAATTTTGATCCAACGAACGGTGTGAGTGAACCGTCATTGAACCAACGGTTCACACCAGGATCTCGAATAGGCCGTGTCCACCCATACAAACCAATTACACATAACCACAATCGGAATATAAATATCAATGGATGACTTTAAATAGAATGAACTGAGTATCTATTGATAATGTAATAAATATCCCATTATTCAAATCCAAACACATAAAATAATAATCTTTTACATCCCTTTAATCCAATCAAAATAACTGAAATAAATAAATAAAACAAATCATAGGTACACGCAGAAAGGGCACTCGCATGAAGCGTCATGCTCGTCCTATCCTGCATGTACATCCAACACCGCAGCACCACCATACGCCTGAGCGTTTACGTAATCGTCCACAGGATAACCTGCATCCGGATCTAAAACAATGTATATACAAAGGGTGAGCACACAACACAGCTCGTAAGACAATCGACGCTTTCACAATATTATGCATGAGTAACAACCATTTTATCTTTGTGGTCCGGTTTTAAGTTTGCAATGTGCTATAGAAAGGTTTGGTGGCCCCCCGCACCTCTATACACGAGTGTGTGGCATCGCCACGAAATCACACTACCACCAACCCACATGCACCCATCATGGAATAGAGATAGAGCTAAGGTATACCCGCACCTCCCACGATACTCTACCCATACCAGTACCTAAGCCCCTACGGCCGTGGCTCGCAAACCGGGCTCGCAACTAACCAATCCTATATGTCAACAATGTATGCTCTATCCCAAAGATAGCCATCTACGGCATAGAGATAGAGCTAGAGCGTGCGAGGCCGGGTCGGAGACCACCAAAACCTCACCTCCCCCGATACCCTATCCGCAACTAACCCACTAGGATAGAAACAATACGCGAGGTAGACCCTATTCCAACATAACTCCCTACGGCATAGAGATAGAGTTAAAGCATCGTGGACAAGGCGGCGACTCGGAATCCTCGGTACCACCCAACGATGGCCGGGACAACATCAATATCGGAGACCAACGTACCACGATCTTCCCCGATACCCCACCCGTACCAAGCATGTTAAGATAGAATACTACAAAAGATGCCAGTGTGAAGAGCGATCCCGGCCCATGCCCCACTCCACACACCAACGAAAACAATCACATGCCTAACAATCACATCCTATGAATGCATGAACAATAATAATAACCGAAAGTAAAGGATGGCATGTGAATATGCACAAACATCACATCATAGATATTCAATGATTAACAACGATTTACTGTCCATTAATTATTAGGTTTAGGTCAGATTCCCTTACCTGACGCTCGTTCGATTACTTGCTCCACGTCGCAAGATCCAAACGACAAGTCACAGCGTCCTGTATAATATTAAGGTTTCATTAGAATATATTATTTAGGGTTTCATGTTGGTCGGAAACCAACAGAGATCACAAACTACCCTCACAGAGCTGACCGGTGGCATGTACCGGTCGCAGCTCTGTGGGAAAGACCGGCGACCGGTATGGTCAGCCGGTCCCCCACAAGCAACCTCCCGAGAGGTAGCGGTCGCAACATACCGGGTCGCACTATGTGCAACCGGTACAGTCGACCGGTATGTCTCCCAAGACCATACATGGGTTCTTCGACTGCCGTCGACCATCCTCCATGGATTTTCAGGGTTTCTCCTATCCATGCTAAGTCTAGGCTTTGAGTTAGAGCTATCCCCAACTCATTCAAGTCTCGTTTCGATGAATATCTTCTCGAAACTCGAATCTAGGGTTTGACGGCAACTTAGGGTTTATTGGCCAATTTAGGGTTTTAGATCAATACCTACTTTGCATGGTATTGATCCACCCACACAACTTTCATAGGGTAAGAAGTTGGATCCAAACACTTACCGTTGACAGGTGTAGCGAGAGCTTCGTCAAACGGTAATGGCGGCACCTCCTTCCTCTTCCTAGCTCCTTCTCCTTTCCAAGCTCTTTCTCTTCTCTAGGGTTTATGAGAGACAATGGAAAGGGTTTGAGGGGTTTAAGGGTGTATTTATAGGCTAGAAATAGGGTTTAGTAACCCTACTAGGATTAGGAAACTTCTAGGATTTGAAATCAGGAACGCGGGACCCGCAGAGACCAATTTCAAAATTCCCGCACATAGCCGTGCGAGGCCATACCCGTCGACCGGTACCATCATCCGGTACCATCGACCGGTATACCTAAAATCAGGTATACTTGGTCGACTTCGGTCCGATTTCGTACCTGTTCGTTATCCGCTTGCCCCGTCTGGCTCGGTGATGATCGGAAGACCTGTCACGATACAAAACCAAGGTTAGACCGGGTTTTTCAGAGTGCGGGTCTTACATAAGCAGTGTAGTGATCATACATCCATAAGGCAGGTTGCCAACATGATCGGGCAATGTGGCACTGATCATCGTCCGCATAATGATATAAGGGAGGCGAGGACCGCCTAGTGCGAGATCCGATTACAACAAGAACTGGGTCAACCGGGAGATCCTCTCGTAGTGCCCACTCGAGGTATCGGGTTGTTCGAATGATCTTACAAGCACCCCGGAGGCTCGGACGTGGGTAGATCACTTTCATCTCCCGATGATCCTCTCTGGTGATCTGACGGTCAATCTCAACCCTCATCTCCAAGGAAAAGAACTGGGGCTCTCCGGGAGCACAGAACACCAAGGGGCCGTCGTATGAAATGCCTAACAGAACCGCTAGCTGCCAATAATCAAAGGAAACCTCGACTCCCTTGACGTAACTAGTGATCCTGAGTTCTCTACCCCTCTCAGTATCATTGTAATCCCCCATCACTTGGAGATTACAATAAAACTGTCTCACCAAATCTGGACAAGTACAGGCGTCGTAGGTGATCACAGGAAGCCAGCCCATGTCACCAAAAGCTCTCTCCACATTGAACAAGGCCAGGCTAGCCAAGTCTACCCGATGACCTCCCTCTACCTTCTTACGAGTGTAGCGGGCATACTGTGCCTCAGTCTCATTAGAATGGAATCGGACTAGGTCATGAACCCTGGGTACTTTGGTACGAGCCATACTATCTGCAAAAACAAAGAAAAATAGATACTGGCTTAGTAAAGATGAAAAACCCAAAAAATTTTGACATTATAACGACATAAATTAGTCCAAAGCCTCACTTTTCACCCATACACATGGGTAAGAGGACGTATATAGATTCCAAAAGATCCTGTAAGACTCATACAGTTGGAAATTTTATCTAAAGAGAGTGAATGAAGAAGAGAAAGTACTGTGTGCAACGTTCATGCTGAAAGGCGATGCACACCACTGGTGGAAGTCCACACGGACGTATCTGTTGACAAAGCACACCCAATTGACTTGCGATATATATAAGGAGGAATTCTTTGAGTCAGAGATTCCATGGAGAAGGAGTTCCTGAGTTTATATCAGGGACAGATGACTGTCGATGCATATCAACTGCGTTATGAGGAGCTGTTCTTCTTTGCACTAGTCAGTATGCAAGTGGAAGATACAAAGACCCAAAGGTTAGTCATGGGACTTAGGGGAAGCATACGTGAACATGTTCTAAGACTTGAGAAGAAAATCTACAATGAAGCTGTACAAATTGCTCGAGTAATAGAGTCAAGCCAGAAAGAGAGCTACTTTACTCAAAATAGAGGAATCAAACGGCCAAATGGAAACTCTTACAATGGAGGGAACACCAAGGTATTCAAACCCTTCCGTACTCAAGGTTTCAATGCTGCAGCCAAGACCACTTCAGTAGCCCCACTGCAACCAAAGCAAAATGGGGAACGAATAAGATGTTTTAACTGCAATCAAGTAGGGCATGTCGCGAGAGAGTGTACTAAGCCCAAGAAGCAACTACAACAAGGCAGAGTTTACGTGGTTACATCTGAGGATGCTGCCGCATCGCCTGATGTGGTCACAGGTATGACCTGAATCTTATCATTTTGTGTTACATTATGTGAGCATGTAGACTAAATTAAAACAAATCACAGGTATTGTACCTATTAATGGCATTCCCGCCAGAGTACTCTTTGATTCTAGAGCTACTCATTCTTTTATATCTGTGTCATTTGGAAAGAAGCTAAATCTACCCCTCAAATCCTTAGACTACAAACTGCTTGTACGATCACCTATGGGATTAGAAGTGGAATTAGAAAAAGGTTATGGACCATGTCTAGTTCTTATTGGCGAGAAGACTTTGGATGCAACCTTGATCCAACTTGAGATGGCAGACTTTGACGTCATCTTGGGAATGGACTGGTTAGCTAGGCATTCGGCAAACCTATTATGTACCGAAAAGAAGCTGACATTTAAAGACAAGGACAGAGCAGAGTTCAGTTTTGCGGGAAACCAACTTCCCCGTAAACGAAAGCTCATACTCTCTGCATTAAAGGCTAGGAAGTGCCTTGAGAAAGGAGTAGTTGGGTATCTAGTATTTGTGGTCGATCTTACCAAAGAAGCACCATGAATGGAGGATATTGATGTCGTGCGTGACTATCCAGATGTATTCCCTGAAGAACTACCAGGACTACCACCCGACCACGCTACAGAGTTTGTTATAGATCTGATACTCGGAGCCGCACCAGTATCTAAAGCACCTTATCGAATGGCTCCTACTGAACTGAAGGAATTAAAAGTACAACTACAAGAACTGTTGGACAAGGGCTACATCCAACCTAGCATATCACCATGGAGAGCGCCAATATTATTCGTAAAGAAGAAGGACGGTAGCGTTCGACTGTGTATAGACTATCAAGAACTGAATAAACTGACAATCAAGAATCGGTACCCATTGCCTCGGATTGATGACCTGTTCGATCAGTTGCAAGGTGCCAAAGTGTTCTCCAAGATCGATCTTCGGTCAGGCTACCATCAGTTGAAGATTAAGGACGGTGATATTTCCAAGACAGCATTTAGGACCAGATATGGACATTATGAATTTTTGGTCATGTCTTTTGGATTGACGAACGCACCAGCAACCTTTATGGAACTTATGAATCGGGTATTCCATGATATGTTGGATACGTCGGTTATTGTATTCATCGATGATATATTGGTCTACTCCAAGGAAACTCATATTAAGAATCTAAACGCCGCTCTATAACGATTATGGAAGGAGAAGCTCTACGCCAAATTTACAAAGTGTGAGTTTTGGTTAAAGAAAGTCGCTTTTCTAGGCCATGTTGTATCCGCTGAAGGAATTCAAGTGGATCCTAGCAAGATCGAAGCTATTGTGAAGTGGGAAGCACTGAAGAGCGTTGCATAAATTAGAAGTTTCTTAGGTCTAGCTGGGTATTATCGACGATTTGTGGAAGACTATTCATGAATTGCTGTACCTCTCACCAGTTTGATTAAGAAGGGCGAAAAGTTTGTGTGGACTGATAAATGCGAGAAGAGTTTTCAAACATTGAATGCCAGATTGATATCTGCTCCAATCTTGACCATTTTGATTCCAGGACAGCCATTTATTTTGTACACTAAAGCGTCAGGATTGGGATTAGGATGTGTACTTATGCAAGGAGAACAAGTAATTGTTTATGCCTCAAGACAATTGAAGATACATGAGAAGAACTATCCCACTCATGATTTGGAATTAGCGGCAGTAGTACATGCTGTCAAAATATAGAGACATTACTTGTACGGAGAGAAATTTCAGATTAAATCAGATCATAAGAGTCTTACTTACCTCTTTAATCAGAAGGAGTTGAATATGAGACAAAGAAGATGGCTGGAACTATTGAAAAACTATGATTGTGATATCCAGTATCATCCGGGAAAAGCTAATGTGGTTGCTGACACACTGAGTAGAAAGGCAATGATATAATCCCAAGGGGAGGTTAGCACCACTGCTGCACTGTGTGCTACCGAAAAAGTATTCAATTACGGTAATGAACAGTTTGTGATAGATGCACCGGGTGAATCAACCAACCAAGGGTTTATCCATCGATTTGTAAATATGTTCGCCACATTGAAGATTGTACCCGATATACTTGATGAAGTGAAAATAGTGATTAAATCAGATCCTTATCTAAGAACGGTACAAGAAGACATCGAAAAAGGTAGGACTATTCCTGAGTTCACTGTAGATGATGAAAAGGTACTAAAGTACAAAGGAAAAATATGTGTACCTGAAACAGAAAGTTTGGACATTAGACACCGACTAATGAAGGAAGCCCATACCACCGTTTATTCGATACCACCTGGAAGTACAAAAATGTATCATGACCTAAAGAAATTATATTGGTGGAGAGGAATGAAAGCAGATATAGCTAAGTTCGTGTCTCAATGCCTAAATTGTCAGAAGGTGAAAGCTGAATGACAAAGACCAACAGGACTGTTACAGCCGTTACCGAAACCAGCATGGAAATGGGACTGCATCACTATGGACTTCGTCACAGTGTTACCATTGACTCCCCGAGTAGCTGATGCAGTTTGGGTGATTATAGACCGACTGACTAAAACGGCTTGATTTATAGCTATACGACCTTAGTATACACTGGAGAGGTTAACTAAGTTGTATGTGGATAATATTGTCAGATTACACGATGTACCTGAAAGCATTGTGTCCAACAGAGATCCACGATTTACTTCAAAGTTTTGGGAAGGATTGTAGAAGGCTATGGGTACAACATTGAATTTCAGTACTGCATTCCATCCTCAGACAGACGGACAATCGAAGCACACAATTCAAATTCTAGAAGACATGCTCCAAGCTTATGTAATTTATTTCAAAGGATCATGGGATGAAATGTTACCACTGATTGAGTTCGCTTATAACAATAGCTATTAGGCTACTATACAGATGTCACCCTATGAAGCACTGTATGGCAGGAAATGTCGAACTCCTTTGTTTTGGAATGAAGTTGGAGAACGTAGTATTGTTGGACCAGAATTTGTTGAAGAGACTTGCCGAGTAGTCGACATTATCAAGGAAAGAGTAAGAATGGCTCAGAATCGTCAGAAGCAATATGCAGATACTAGACGCTGAGACCTTGAATTCGCCGTAGGTGATAAGGTATTCCTCAAAGTGTCACCTATGCGAGGTTTGAAACGATTCGGACAGAAAGGGAAACTAAGTCCGAGATATGTCGGACCATATGAGATTCTAGCTAAACGTGGAAAAGTGACTTACCAGTTAGCACTACCACCATCTATGTCAAGTGTGCATGATGTATTTCATATCTCCTTATTGAAGAAGTATGTCAGAGATCCAACGCACGTTTTGACAGTAGATCTACCTGAAGTGACTGATGATTTGACATTTGAATTAGCACCAACTGAAATCACCAGCCGAAAGGTGCAATGACTACACAACCACGACATTTATTATGTTAAGGTCACCTGGAGAAGCAGAGATGTAAAAGAAATCATATGGGAAGAAGAGAATGTTATGCGAAAGCAATACCCTCATCTATTCGACTCGAAAGGTATATACAAATTTCGAGGATAAAATTTTTATAAGTAGGGGGAGTTGTAAGACCCGTATCGAACTAACCGGTCTTACCACCTTGTACCAAGTCTACCTATCATGGTCGAGCCAAATGGACCAAGTGCGTAAAGGAAATAGCGAGACTAGGTATTAAGCTGACCCAAAAACAGTAAAATAGGGGGCAAGGTCGCATACCCAGATAGGCAGGGTTGGACCCCCCTCATTAAGGAGTCAGACCCCTGAAATTTTGACCGAGGGTCGGACAATTTAGACCCGAGGGTCGACGGGATCTCCGACCCCCTCCTCGACCCCCTCCTTGCCGACAGAAATCGTAAATAGGAACTTTTCAAATTTCAAGGGGATTCCTTCCTAATCTCAATGGGACTTATTTTGAGAGGTTCTCCTCAATAAATAGGACGTTCCTTAGCCTCTTTCACTCCTTTTGAAACCCTAATTGAAAGTGAGAGAAAGAGAAGAGAAGGAGAAGAGAAGGAAAGTTGGAAAAGAAGACTAAAGAGAAGAATTCAGAGAAACCTCTGAATCACAGCAAACCTAAGGTATGGGTATGTTCCCATTAATGATTTAAGACCTTAGAATAGTTCATGAAGAGGGTATGGTCTAGGAGAAACCCAATATCACTGGCAGTCCCTCGTGAGTGCGGCACGCACCTTTTTGTTTGTTTCGGAGCCGTTTTGGCGGGGCGTACTAAACCCACTACGTACCACACCACCGGGCGGCTCGCCTGAATGCCGAGTCTTCCTCTGCCGCCAACTCGACGTCGTCGTCACCTGCAAGATACGGCCAAAAAGCCGTATCGCGCTAGCAGCAATCAAACTACTGCGCGTGTTCATCCATCCATGGGAGGATTTCAATGAAATCCAGGGAGGAAATCATGGTAGGCAAAGTAAGGAAGAAACCTAGAGTTTTAAGCCATAGAACAAGCATAGAATGGATTATGGAAGTAAGCCATAGGTCCCAAACATGAAAGAATGGACTGTAGGATGAAAAGTTCGACTCAAACCACGGGGGGTCGCACGTGGGATCGATTGAGAATCGACCCTACCAGACCACAGGATCCACCCCCAACATTCGAGAAGTCCAGGGATGCGGTGGTCGCACCCAGGGTCGATGGAACATCCGACCCTAGCATCGACCCTACCCCTGGGGGTCGCAGAAAACTGCTACCCTACCTGCAACCCGTCCTGTGACACTCGCTTAACAGCAAGCCTAAAATTATCGGAATGAATTCTAATTAAAATCTATCTACTTGTTAGGTTTTTCGATTGATATGAAAGTGATTCTTAAAGCTTGAAAGAGGATCTACACTCAAGCAAAGGTGAGGGGACAAGACCTAAACTAATTGGTTAATAATAAACTGTTTTATTTCTTGAGTCCAATGCCATGACTGATTCTATGCGTGTATGCTTGTAATGTGCATTCAACATGTCATCCAATATTTCTATTATTACTGTTCATGCATATTTAATTTCATTATTTATAACATGATGATGATGATGATGATAGGAATAGGCATGTGAATGTTTGTGTTTGTTGGTGTACTTGATGCGGATAGGGGATGGTATCTGTCACACCCCAATTTTGATCCAACCAGAATGGTGTGAGTGAACCGTCATTGAACCAACGGTTCACACCAGGATCTCGAATAGGCCGTGTCCACTCATACAAACCATTACACATAACCACAATCAGAATATAAATAGTACAGTGGAAGTCTTTAAAATATAATGAACTGAGTATCTATTGATAAATTAAATAAGTATCCAATTATTCAAATCCAAACCATAATTATAATACCATTACATCACTTTAATCCAACCAAAAATAATGAAAATAAATAAAAGTCAAATCAAAGGTACACGCAGAAAGGGCACTCGCATGAAGCGTCATGCTCGTCCTCTCCTGCCTGCACACCCAGAGCAGCAACATCACTATATGCCGGAGCGTTCATGTAGTCATCCACCATATAACCTGCATCAACATCTAAAAACATGTATATATACAAAGGGTGAGCTCACAACTTAGCTCAGTAAGACAATCAGACAGTTTCACAATATTATGCATGAGTAACAATCAATTTTATGCTGTGGTCTGGTTTTAAGTTTGCAATGTGGTATAGAAAGGTTTGGTGGCCCCCGTACCTCTATACACGAGTGTGTGGCACCTCATGGATCACACCCCCATTGGCCCACATGCACCCATCATGGAATAGAGATAGAGCTAAGATACCCCTGTACCTCCCCTGATGCTCTACCCATACCAGTACCTAAGCCCCTACTGGCCAGGGCCCACAAATTGGGCTCGCAACTAACCAATCCTATATGTCATCAATGTATGCTCTATCCCAGCATAGCCGTCTACGGCATAGAGATAGAGCTAAGGCATTCCCACACCTCCCCTGATGCCCTATCTGCAACTAACCCACTAGGATAGATACATAACGCAGTAGACCCTATCCCAACATAACTCCCTACGGCATAGAGATATAGCTAAAGCATCGTGGACAAGCCGGTCGACCTCGGAGACCACATTGCCACATAACCATGGCTAGGCCAGCATCAACATCGGAGACCATCGTACCACGACCTTCCCCTGATGCCCCACCCGTACCAAGCATGTTAAGACAGAATACTACAAAAGGTGCTAGTGTGAGGAGCGATCCCAGGCCCATGCCCCACCCCACACACTAACGAAAACAATCACATGCTTAACAATCACATCCTATCAATGCATGAACAATAATAATAACTGAACGTAAAGGATGACATGTGAATATGCACAAACATCACGTCATATATATTCAGGTGATTAACATCGACTTACTGTCCGTTAATTATTAGGTTTAGGTCAGATTCCCTTACCTGACGCTCGTTTGTTAGCATGCTCCACGTCGCAAGACCCAAACGGGAAGTCACAAAGTCCTACATAATATTAGGGTTTCATTAGAATAACTTTTCTTAGGATTTCACGTTGGTCGGAAACCATCCAAAACCAGCCTTTCAGAGCTGACCGGTCGCAACATACCGGTTGCAGCTCTGTGAGTAAACTAGCAACCGGTTTGGTCGATCGGTATGTCTCCGGAAGACCATACACTTGGTTTTTCGAGTGCCGACGATCATCCTCCATGGATTTCCAGGGTTTCTTTTATCCATTCTAAGTCTGAGCTTTGAGTTAAAGATATCCCCAACTCATACAAGTCTAGTTTCGATGAATATCATCTCGAAACTCGAATCTAAGGTTTGACGACAACATAGGGTTTTAAGGTCCAATTAGGATTTTAGATCAATACCTACTTTGCATGGTATTGATCCACCCATACAACTATCCTAAAGTCATAGGGTAAGAAGAATGAATAAAACACTTACCGTTGACTGGCGTAGCGTGCGCATC
The DNA here is from genome assembly GCA_028583415.1 of Protea cynaroides. Taxonomy (NCBI): domain Eukaryota; kingdom Viridiplantae; phylum Streptophyta; class Magnoliopsida; order Proteales; family Proteaceae; genus Protea; species Protea cynaroides. Next base: position 68,001 of record JAMYWD010000681.1, on the reverse strand, counting down.
GTCGAACGGTAATGGCGGCACCTCCTTCTTCTTCCTAGCTCCTTCTCCTTTCCAACCTCCTTCTCTTCTCTAGAGTTTATGAGAGACAATGGAAAGGTTTTGAGGAAGTTTAAGGTGTATTTATAGGCTAACATTAGGGTTTAGTAACCCTATTAGGATTAGGAAGGTTCAGGCATTAGGGTTTTGGAAAATGGGACCCACAGAGATCTAATTCTGGATCTCCGCACTCAGCTGCGTAGAGCTGTCCGGTCGACCGGTACCATCGACCGGTCAACATAAAATGATGAATATTTGACCATCTTTGATCCGATTTCGTACCTGTTTGTCATCCGCTCGTCCCGTATGGCCCTGATGATCGAAAGACACCTTACTGACACAAAACCAAGGTTTAGACCGGGTTTACGGAGTGCGGGTCTTACAACTCCCCCACCCTTAAAAGAAATTTCGTCCTGAAATTTGCATGTAGGTCTCATAACTCCCCCACCCTTAAAAGAAATTTCGGCCTCGAAATTTGAACGTGCCTTGATCGTCGAAAAGATTAGGATACTCCTTCCTCATTGCGCTCTCCTCTTCCCAAGTAATTTCTTCGACACTTTGGCTTCTCCAATGCACCTTCACATAATGAATATCCTTGGTTTGAAGTTGCTGTACCTTTCGGCTTGAGAGAATCACAGGCACCACTTCGAATGTTAAATCTTCAGCCAAGTCTGGGGATCAGCGGTCAAGATGTGCGATGGATCTCTGACATACTTCTTCAGTAATGATACATGGAACATGTTATGAACGCTTGACATAGATGGTGGTAGAGCCAATTGATATGCTACATTACCACGTCGGGTCAATATCTCATATGGTCCCACATACCTGGGGCATAGCTTCCCCTTCTTACCAAACCGTTTCAAACCTCGCACCGGTGATACCTTCAAGAATACTTTGTCACCTACTGCAAACTCCAGATCTCGACGTCGATTATCCGCATAGTGCTTCTGTCGAACTTGAGCTGACTTTACTCTCTCCTTGATCTGATCAATTACTCGGTAAGTTTCTTCAACAAACTCCGGTCTTACAATTCTTCTTTCTCCCACCTCGTTCCATAACAGAGGTGTACGACACTTCTTCCCATAGAGTGCTTCATATGGGGCCATCTGAATTGTAGCCTGATAACTGTTGTTATAAGCAAACTCGATAAGTGATAGCTTCTCATCCCAAGATCCTTTGAAATCTATTGCACAAGCTTGGAGCATATCTTCTAAAATTTGAATAGTTCGTTCTGACTGTCCGTCCGTCTGAGGGTGAAAAGTTGTACTGAACTTCAACTTTGTTCCCATAGCATTCTGTAATCCTTCCCGAACTTTGATGTAAAATGGGGATCTCTGTCAGATACTATACTCTCTGGGATGCCATGAAGTCTGACTATATTATCCACATATAACTTGATCAGTTTCTCCATGGTATACTGAGGTCTGACCGCAATAAATCGAGCTATCTTGGTGAGTCGATCTACTATAACCCAAACTGCATCCACTGACCTTGGTGTCAAAGGTAGGCCAGTGACGAAATCCATGGTGATACAATCCCACTTCCATGCAGGTTCCGGTAATGGCTGTAGTAAACCTGCTGGTCTCTGCCTTTCTGCTTTAACTTGTTGACAATTCAAACATTGGAACGCGAAATGAGCTATATCTGCTTTCATATCCCTCCACCAATATAGTCTTCTTAAATCATGGTACATTTTGGTACTTCCTGGATGTACCGAATATGGAGTGTAATGAGCTTCACCATAACTCGATCTCTGATATTGCAGTCTTCACTCTCAGGTATACATAACCGTCCACGATACCTGAGTACCTTGTTTGAATCCAAGGTAAAGTTAGGATTGCTCGTACCCTTCTCTAAGTCTTCTTGCACTCTCTTGAGATGTGGATCCTGTAGGATTGCTACCTTGACTTCATCAACTAGATCCGGTGAGATCTTCAAAGCTGCGAACATCATGGTGAACTTATGAATTAAGCCTTGCTCGACTGGATCTTCTGCAGTCTCTATTATATACTCTTCATCGCCTTCAATTGAACTTGAGGCTGCGGCACATAATGCAGCATTTGTACTTGGTCCTGCCTCAGGTTTCGATGCCCACTTTTTGCTTAAGGCGTCAGCCACAACATTTGCTTTGCCCAGATGGTACTGGATGTCACAATCATAATCTTTCAACAATTCCAGCCATCTCCTCTGTCTCATATTCAGATCCTTTTGAGTGAAAAGATAAGTTAAGCTCTTGTGATCTGATTTAATCTGAAACTTCTCACCGTACAAGTAGTGTCTCCAATTCTTGATTGCATGTATAACCGCTGCTAGCTCCAAATCATGCGTAGGATAGTTCTTCTCATGCTCCTTTAACTGTCTTGATGCGTAAGCAATCACCTGTTCTCCTTGCATCAGTACACACCCAATACCCAACCCTGAAGCATCCGTGTATAAGGTAAACGGTACGCTTGGTTCTGGTATGGTCAAGATAGGTGCAGAGACTAGTCTTGACTTCAAAGTCTGAAAGCACTTCTTGCACTCCTCTGTCCATATGAATTTCTCCCCCTTCTTGGTCAATCTGGTGAGTGGAACAGCGATCCTGGAGTAATCTTCCACGAATCTTCTATAATAACCAGCCAACCCAAGGAAACTACGAATCTCCGCAACAGATTTTGGTGCTTCCCATCCTACTATAGCAGCTATCTTACTTGGATCAACCTTGATACTATCTTCAGATACTACATGGCCCAAGAAAGCCACTTCCTTCAGCCAAAACTCGCACTTCTTGAACTTAGCATAAAGCTTTTCTTGTCTTAGCCGTTGTAGGCTGCCCTCAAATGTGCTGTATGAGTCTCCATGTCCTTAGAGTAGATCAATATGTCATCGATGAATGCGATGACCGAAGTGTCCAACATATCATGAAACACTCGGTTCATCAGTTCCATGAACGATGCTGGAGCATTGGTCAACCCGAAAGACATAACTAGAAACTCATAATGCCCATACCTCGTCCCGAAAGCGTCTTGAATATCTCCGGCCTTGATCTTCAGTTGGTGATACCCCGATCGGAGATCAATATTCGAGAAAACCTTTGCACCCTGTAATTGATCGCACAGATCATCGATTCTAGGCAAAGGATACCGATTCTTGATCGTTAACTTGTTCAGCTCACGGTAGTCGATACACAGCCTTACACTTTCGTCTTTCTTCTTGACAAATAATACAGGTGCTCCCTAAGGCGATATGCTAGGTCGTATGAAACCCTTATCCAACAATTCTTGTAATTGGGTCTTCAACTCCTTTAACTCGGTAGGGGCCATCCTGTATGGTGCTTTAGACACCGACGCCGAACCTGGCATAAGGTCTATTACAAACTCTGTAGCCCCGTCCGATGGTAGACCCTAAGCTCCTCCGGAAATACATCCGGGAACTCTCGAACCACATCTATATCTTCTATCTTTGGCACCTCGGTAGTGATGTCGACTACAGCATACTAGATAACCCACTCCCCCTTTCTTTAAGCATCGGCTTGGCTTTTAGGGGCGGAGAGGATCAGCTTCCGCTTCCTAGATAGCCCGATCCCGGTGAAACTATACTCCTTTCCCTTTTTGTCTGTAAGCACAAGCTTCCTTTCATCACATAATAGGATAGCTGAATGATGGCCTAGCCAATCCATCCCCAAGATGACATCAAAGTCTGCCATCTCGAGTAGTACCTGACTTGCTTCTAAGTCTTGGCCCTCAATACATATAGTACATGGTCCATAATATTCAGTCAAAGCCACTTTGACTCCGAGCGGAGAGCGAACTATCAAGCTTGGGTTAAAGTGCTTAATTGGTAACTTCATTCGCTTCCCAAAGGAAATAGAAACAAAGGAGTGCGTGGCCCCAGAGTCAAATAGTACTCGGCGGTATACCGACTACATTTACAATTCCCTGGAATTTTTATTATTATCCCTTAGTTCTACATGCGCATACACACAATGAAAATAGTAAGCCAAATAGTAAGGGATAGAGTCGTACCAGTGACCACATCAGGTGATGCGGCTGCCTCTTCAGTGGTGACCACATACACTTTTCCTTGCTGGGGAGGTTGCTTCCTAGGTAGAGTGCAGGTCCTTGCAATATGACCCACTTGCTGACAGTTGAAACATTTGATATTCGGGTTGAATCTGGCGTTCTGTGGCACAGGTGGTGCCGAATTGTTTCTAGCAGGCACTGTAGCGGTCTGAGCCCTATATGGGCGGAAAGGTCTATTGTTACCGCCACCCGAACTCTCAATAGCAGGTCTCTTCACTCCTCTGTTCTGCGCGAAGAAGCTGTCCCACTGACTGGACTCTATCACCCTCGCAACCTGCACAGCCTCATTATAGATTTTCTTGTCCAGACCCAAGATGTGCTCTCTGATGCTTCCACGTAATCCCATGGTGAACCTACGTGTCTCAGTCTCTTCTTCTTGCATACTTGCCGGTGCGAAGAAAAATAGGTCTTCGTACCTCTGCTGATAAGCATCCACAGTCGACTGAGACTGCTATAGATTAAGGAACTCCTTCTCCATCTGATCTCTGAAGCTCTTCGGAAAATACTTATCGAAGAAGGCAACTTTGAACACTTCCCAATCCACATGTGCATGCTTCATCTCCAGATATGTCTGTGTAGAATTCCACCAAGCATTCGCATCTTCTTTCAGCATATGAGTGGCAAACAGGACCTTTTCATCCTCTGAACAGGTCATCAGTCGAAAATTCTTCTCCATTTCTGCAATCCATTGTGCTGGCCACAATGGTTTCCCTGTCTTACCTATGAATAAAGAAGGCTTCAACTTTAGGAATCTATCAACCGCCCTGCTCAGATCATGCTGTCCCTATGTATTCATTCCGTACCATGGTGGTGGATACGGATATGCTCCCTGGTAAGTAGAAGATGATGGAAACTGGTGTGGTGGTGGTACATTCTGGGGTTGGCCCATCAGTCCTGGACTACCATGCGTCGGCTGTGTTGCATTATTCCCTCCAGACTTGGGCGTACCTCCAATGGGAACAGAACCCGGTGGCCTGAACATTTTCAGTATCTCGCTCAGGAATGCTTTCTGCTGAGCTTGCATCTGATAGACCAGGTTTGTAACAATGGTCTCCGAATTCCTGTGAGGTGGGCCAGGAAAATTTATCGGTACCTCTGGAACCTGTTCTTCCTCAACTTTCGGGCTTGGTTCTCTAACATGGCCTGGTTTAACCTATTCTTCTTCCTCGAGGCGCATCCTAGCCTGGTGACGCTTCCGACCCCTACGACCATTTCCGCCCACCATCTCAGACTATTCTGTTTAAATCTGAGAAGAAGACATAACACATGAGAATGAAGCAATAGTGGTGTTAGTCTTGAACAATATATGGCAAAACAGTCGCAAAAAGGAGTATTTAAATTTACAAAAATTTTAAACTTTTTCAGAGATTTTTCTGGCTATTCTGGTGCTGACCGGTCGCACCCCTGTAGAATATGCTGCGACTGGTATAGTCGACCGGTCAAAATTTAAAATTCTGACCGAGACATAGCGGTCGCATGCTTGGGAGATACCGGTCGACACTCTGTAGACAGTGCTGCGACCGGTATAGTCGATCGGTCAGAATTTTAATTCTGACCGAGACATAGCGGTCACATGTCTGTAGGGATACCGGTCGACCGGTATAGGCAAAACCATCGACCGGTATGCCTAGAATTGCCTTTAAAATCGCGAAAAGTGAGAATTTTTCTCACTTTTCATTCTCCTTTCTTCTCCGGTGGCGATTCTTCTCTGGATTCCGAGTTGCTACAGTCCGACCGGTGACTTTAGAAGCCGTTTTCTTCTGTTCAAGACATAGAACATCGTCTCTAGGTAAGTCTCTTCCCCCTCTTTCTAGTTTTTATCAATTTTTCATATCGTCTTTATGTAAAATTTTATGTTTTTTTTTTATTGAGAGATTTCAACCGTAGGAACTCTTTTCCTTCGGCTTAGAAAGGGTTTAGGGACCCCTAAGAGCAAAAGCCCTCAACTAATTTGAGGTTTCACCGAATGGTTTTCATAAAAATCAAATTTTTACAAGTTTTGACCTAGGTTTTCAAAAAAAAATTTGAAATTCCTGATTTTTTTTTTAAATTTCAGAAATTTCTTATTGTAATTGCCTGTGTTTGGTTTGTTGAAGAGTGTGGGGGTTACGTAAGTCCTCCTCCCCAAGTTTTTGGGTGAGTTTGAGGCTTTTTCCCAAATTACAGTCGTTATGCTGCTGAAATTTTGACAAAATCTATTATTTTCTTCTTAATTCCTTTTTGTTTTGCAGTTTAATGGCCCCACGTCGGGCACTGGGTAAACGTCCTCATGGCTCAAGTGTTCGCGCTTCTCAGCCACCCGCTCCACAACTCGAAGAGCGTTGGTTTCAATCCTTGGAGGCACAAGCTCGTTTCCCATGGTTCGATAGCAAAAACATCGAATCCGGGCGTCGAGTTAACTTGGATCAGCTGGAGAGGTTCGATGTGCGAGCCACTTTCGACGCGCTTGGGTGGGTACCGGTAATATCCTACACTGATATCACCCGTCCCAACCTGGTTAAGCATTTCTATGCTAACCTGGAGCTGCATGGGGATGTCAATGATCCCAACCAGGGTAAGGACTTACGCATCTCCAACTACGTCAAGGGTGTGCCTATCTCCTTCAACACCCACCAGTTAGCTGATCTGTTGGGGGTACCCAACGATGGAGGCCTAGTCTACTGCCCCCCAAAGGTGAAGGGTTATCTGAGCGAGGACCTACGCCAAGAGATTGCAGAGCAGATCCTCAATCCTGGGGCTCCTATGAAGGCGGCTAGTCTGAAGCCCCTAGCTCGAGTCTACAGCCGCATCATCCAGCACGACATCGTGCCCCAGAGCGGCTACTACAGTGAGTTATCTCAGCTCACTCAGTACATCACCCTCTGCGTCCGCATCGGGGAGCGGGTCTCTCTCCCTTACCTCATCATTCGGATCATGCATCAGGCGACCCTGGCCGATCAGGCCAGTAACCTTCCATACGATCGTCTCATCACCTTCTTGCTACATCGCCTGGGTGTGAGCATGAGAGGCGAGGTGACGGTTGAGGATACCATGACCTCCGACATTGACTGGGAGGCTATTTAGAGGATGCAGATGGTCGACCTGCCCGTTAGCGATGACGAGTTGGAGGCTTGCCCTCGTCCACTCGGGAGGGTAGCAGTCGCAGCAGCAGCAGCAGCGGCGGCAGCGACCAATCGGCCTATGCGGCGCAGGTGGGGGTGATGATGATGATATGGTCGGGAAGCACCAAGTGCCCGTCCCACAGCCTACACATGCAAGACCACCGTCTACCTCTCGAGCGAGATTATGATATAGCAGACCCTATTCCTCCCAGGCCCCCTATCCCATGATTTACTTTCACTTTCTCTTTTTGACGGTTTATATAATAGGATAACTGTCCAGCTTGTGGACTGTACCTTGTAGCACTATTTCATTTGATACTCTTTTATTTTATTTAATGAAAGTTTCCATGTTTCACCTAACTAGTGTATGTGCACATGTTAAGTTTCATATTTAGTATAGCATATTATGCTCTTTCTTAGTCCGTCTTAGATATCAAACAATGCTTAGGGTGTGTTTGTATTAAATTTTTTTTAATATTTCCTAACTCAGTTCATCGACTTAGTTAAGTGCAATATGGTTTGTTGGACAGAGCCCGAGAGCTCTGATACCAAGTTGTCACACCCCAATTCTGATCCAACCAGAATGGTATGAGTGAACCGTCATTGAACCAATGGTTCACACTAGGATCTCGAATAGGCCGTGTCCACTCATACAAACCATTACACATAACCACAATCAGAATATAAATAGTACAGCGGAAGTCTTTAAAATATAATGAACTGAGTATCTATTGATAAATTAAATAAGTATCCAATTATTCAAATCCAAACCATAATTATAATACCATTACATCACTTTAATCTAACCGAAAATAATGAAAATAAATAAAAGTCAAATCAACGGTACATGTAGAAAGGGCACTCGCATGAAGCGTCATGCTCGTCCTCTCCTGCCTGCACACCCAGAGCAGCAACATCACTATACGCCGGAGCGTTCATGTAGTCATCCACCGTATAACCTGCATCAACATCTAAAAACATGTATATATACAAAGGGTGAGCTCACAACTTAGCTCAGTAAGACAATCAGACAGTTTCACAATATTATGCATGGGTAACAATCAATTTTATGCTGTGGTCTAGTTTTAAGTTTGCAATGTGCTATAGAAAGGTTTGGTGGCCCCCGCACCTCTATACACGAGTGTGTGGCACCTCATGGATCACACCCCATTGGCCCACATACACCCATCATGGAATAGAGACAGAGCTAAGATACCCCCGTACCTCCCCTGATGCTCTACCCATACCAGTACCTAAGCCCCTACTGGTCAGGGCTCACAAACTGGGCTTGCAACTAACCAATCCTATATGTCATCAATGTATGCTCTATCCCAGCACAACCGTCTACGGCATAGAGATAGAGCTAAGGCATTCCCACACCTCCCTTGATGCCCTATCCGTAACTAACCCACTAGGATAGATACATAACGCAAGTAGACCCTATCCCAACATAACTCCCTACGGCATAGAGATAGAGCTAAAGCATCGTGGACAAGCCAGCGTCGACCTCGGAGACCACAATGCCACATAACCATGGCCAGGCTAGCATCAACATCGGAGACCACCGTACCACGACCTTCCCCTGATGCCCCACCCGTACCAAGCATGTTAAGACAGAATACTACAAAAGGTGCTAGTGTGAGGAGCGATCCCAGGCCCATGCCCCACCCCACACACTAACAAAAATAATCACATGCTTAACAATCACATCCTATCAATGCATGAACAATAATAATAACTGAAAGTAAAGGATGTCATGTGAATATGCACAAACATCACGTCATATATAATCAGGTGATTAACATCGACTTACTGTCCATTAATTATTAGGTTTAGGTCAGATTCCTTTACCTGACGCTCGTTTGTTAGCTTGCTCCACGTCGCAAGACCCAAATGGGAAGTCACAAAGTCCTACATAATATTAGGGTTTCATTAGAGTAGCTTTTCTTAGGGTTTCACATTGGTCGGAAACCAACAAAGTCCAAAACCAGCCTTTCAGAGCTGACCGGTCGCAACATACCAGTTGCAGCTCTGTGAGCAAACTAGCAACCGGTATGGTTGACCGGTATGTCTTCGGAAGACCATACACTTGGTTTTTCGACTGCCGACAATCATCCTCCATGGATTTCTAGGGTTTCTTATCCATTCTAAGTCTGAGCTTTGAGTTAGAGTTATCCCCAACTCATACAAGTCTAGTTTCGATGAATATCATCTCGAAACTCGAATCTAAGGTTTGACGGCAACTTAGGGTTTTAAGGTCCAGTTAGGGTTTTAGATCAATACCTACTTTGCATGGTATTGATCCACCCACACAACTATCCTAAAGTCATAGGGTAAGAAGAATGATTAAAACACTTACCGTTGACTGGCGTAGCGTGCGCGCCGTCGAACGGTAATGGCGGCACCTCCTTCTTCTTCCTTGCTCCTTCTCCTTTCCAACCTCCTTCTCTTCTCTAGAGTTTATGAGAGATAATGGAATGGCTTTGAGGAGGTTTAAGGTGTATTTATAGGCTAACATTAGGGTTTAGTAACCCTATTAGGATTAGGAAGGTTCAGGCATTAGGGTTCAGGAAAATAGGACCCACAGAGATCTAATTCTGGATCTTCGCACTCAGTTGTGCAGAGCTGTCCGATCGACCGGTACCATCGACCGGTCAACATAAAATGATGAATATTTGACCGTCTTTGATCCGATTTCGTACCTGTTTGTCATCCGCTCGTCCCGTCTGGCCCGATGATGATCGAAAGACCTGCTACGACACAAAACCAGGGTTTAGACCGGGTTTACGGAGTACGGGTCTTACAGTATCAACCGATACTTCAATGTCGTTTTCATTGGGTATATTGTGCCATAGCTCTATACAAGTCTTGTCCACTGACATCGTCGTATCGCCATTACCTTAGCAGAACTATTACGTCGTAGGGCATCAAGGGAGGTGGTCTTGGACCGAGTAGTCTTCGACTCTTTTGGGGGGCCTTAGCTCTATCTCTATGGATGTATTGAGGGATGCTGGGGTGAGGCCTTGGATACACTGATTGATATTAGGATTGGTTAGTTGCGACCCCAGTTTGCGAGCCCTCGCCAGCATGGGCTTACGTGTTGGTATGATGCAACCGGTACTGCCATGCCATTTTCATGGGGATATATTGTGTCAAGTGAGTGCATGTGGGGTCGACAGTACCATTTTCATTGGGCGGTTTCACACACTCGTGTATAGAGGTGAGGCGGTCACCGAACCTTTCTATAGCACATTGCAAACTTATATACCAGACCACAGATATGAATTGAATGCATATGTTTTTTGCATTGTTTTGTTTGCTCACTGAGCCGTGATGTGTGCTCACCCTTTCGACGTCGAATATTTTTAGTTGATGATGCAGGTACCACTGTGGAAGATTATATGAATGCTTCTGTGTACAGACACATGGCTGCGATGGAGGCTAAAGACATAGTGGAGACGCTTGACTCCTCATGCGAGTGCAACTCATGCGTTTTCAATAAGATTTTTATTTGAACTATTAAGGAAATGTAATTGATATTTTATTTACTTATGTCTCGATTGATACAACATAATTTGATATTTTATTTATGATTATCACAGTTAGATTCCTCAGTTCATTTAATATTAAGACTTCTGCTATTGTGTATGTATTCTGATTATGGTTGTGGATGTGTATGGTTTAGTTTACATGGACACAGCTTATTAGAGATCCTGATTGAACCGTTGGTTTATTAGCGGTTCATCACACCGTTCTGAATGGTGCGGAATTAGGGTGTGATAGCATGTTATTTGGTGTACTATGCATTCAACATGTCATCTGATATTCATTATTATTATTCATGCATTATTATTTCAATTGTTATGAAATTTATGTTGAGCATGTGTTTGTTTAGCTGGTGTGTTGAAGAGGGAAGAGGTTAGAGCCTTGGACCATTCTTCAGGTCGATACTGCTTTGTATCATCATATACCTTAGCGTTCTTGCACTGTTGGGGTAGGGCCATGGATACACTTGTGATGACATGTTAGGATTGGTTAGTGACAGATCCCAGTTTGTAAGCCTTTACCAATAGGGGTGTACGTACTGGTATGAGGTATAGTATCAGGGGGTGCTAGCGGTTTGGTTGTAGCCTGCCGTTAGGCTCTAGCTCTATTTCTCTTTCATAGTGAGTGATGTGGGACAACGGTGGTTTTGGTTGGAGCCTGACCATTAGGTGTGCTCACACTCTCGTATATAAATGTGTGGTTTTAGCTTATCCTTACCATAGCACATTGCAAGCATTACCAGACCGAAAGATTTAATGTATTCTCATGCATATTGCTTGTTGCATTGTTTTGTTTCTCATTGAGCTAAGTGGTGAGCTCACCCCATGATATCATTTTTTTTTCATTGATGACTTGTTATACAGTGGAGGATTACATTAACACACTTGTATATGAAAGACTGACTACTCTCAACGTGCAATCTGTGGAGAGTGTGCATGATTCCTCATGCGAGTGTCACTTTTGTATTTATTTATAGATCGATGTATTAAGATTTTATTATTATTTATGTTCTGATCATTTGGAATAATTAGATTTGACTATTATTTATCATTTTAGATTCTTAGTTCATGTAATAAAGACTTTCGCTATTATTTAATACATTCTAATTATTAGTTATGCGTGGTTTAAATTTTGGCACAGTTCTTGTGATCCTGGCTTTAAACCGTGGTTTATCGGTGGTTCAATCACACTTCTAGTTTGACCAGAATTGGGGTATGACAAAAGCTTCCCTTTGTCCACATGGGGATCCAGTCATCTCAAGTTCCTAGTGCATTAGAGACCAAAAGAGAAGGGTGAAAAATCTTACCAATACCTACGGTAGAAGGTGGGGTGAGCGAGCTCATGTTCCTTTGGTTCTTTCTTGCTTCAGTGCTTCTTTCTTCTCTTTTCTTTCCCCTCTCTTCAAGGATGTGTCAGAACTGTCTCTAAGGGTTAGTGAGTGGTGCATATGAAAGAGTCACAATAGTTGCTGTTAGGGTTAATCTAGAGTTCCTCTTAAAGTGGAACTCTAACTCTACAGTTTTCTGGGGGAATATTCTACCATGTGTCTTATTGTGAGGAGTTTAGGAAACCAACTCCCTCCCATACATGGTTTGGCGGTTTGGAGGATTATCCCACGTGGTTATTCCTGGAGAGAGAAGGGTATATACTTTTACCCCCAACCGGCTCCAATTCCACGAGTTTTGACCCAAGTAGGTCACACTTGGAGGTTGTCCCATTGCAGTGTCCGGTTGGAGACCCCGACACTGCACTTGCAACTGGACATGGTAGTTTTTCCTTGTTTTGAGGTCCGATTTTGGTTATCTTCAAAATTGTACCTGTTTTCGATGTCATAAGTGTCTGCGAGACTTATTCCACCATTGGTTCGGCCCAGTTCATGTTTGGAAGACCTGCTATGAGCCTAAATATTTAATTAGATAGGGTTTTCGGCATGCGGGTCTTACATTTCCTTTCTAGGCTCAGAATGCAGAATGGACAAAAGAGTAAACTCCAAAATGGTCTACGTTCCCTTAACGAATTCCATAATCCAAAAACAAAAATGCATACCAAATATTGTTTTTATCTCAGAATGTTTTTTTGTCCTAGAATACATTCCAATAATGCATACAAATGCACTGTTAAACTGTCAACCACAATGACTACTTTGGCCCAGTTTAACCTAGTTCAATTACTAGGTTTTCATCATAGAGTTCAGATACTAGTTTAGATTGGCCCAAATCATAATGGATGGTAGCCATAAAATAGCATTTGGTAGAAAAATGTATAGCTATGTGGTTATGAGTTTACGTGAATGGTCAAGGATTCCCGTATAGAGAGGTGATTTAGACTCCCATTTTATTACATCTTTGATAGCAAGGGAGATTTAGAAGCCACCATAGTTGATCAAGGTAGTGTATCATTGGGCAAGTATATGTGATCCTAAATCTGGACTCTTCATCAAGGTCGGGATGATCAGGACGGGAAAATTAGAAATCACATAATTGATTCACCTGGTTCTACCACTCCACCCTGAATTCTAATTTGGTATGGATTTTGCTTCTTCTTTTTTTTTTTTTGAGTTTTTTTATTAATTTTTTTTAACTAAAGGCTACAACTCAGTTTTAGTGTTGCCTAAATTTCGAATCCATGTTTCTAAAACATTAGTTAATCTTGTACTAAATTTCAGATCAATCTGATTTCTTCGCATTCCAGTATACTAGTTTCAAAAATTGTTTGAAAAAGTTGGTTCTTCATGGGACTATTTGAATAAGGACCCTCAAAAGAAATGCAACCCTTATTCAAAATTTGACATATGGCCTATTTAAGAAGCTAGTTATTCATCTATACAATAGTTAGAATGCCAAATCATCTCACCCATGTGGCAATCTTATTCAAAAAAAATTTCGTTTACTTCTATACAAGTTTCTTGTTTAATTATGTTCTCCTCGATATTTTTTGCCTTGCCAAACTCCTCCCATATGATTAGAGAAGGCCAGCAGTCAGGTTCTGTATTAGTTTTTGCAAATCTAACACATAAGAGGATATAAAGGTTTCAATTGAAGTCTTTGACAATATTCAATTCAGTATGTGATTCTATCATCATCTAAATGTAATATTTCACTTGTCTCTTAGGGCTCTTAATTAGAAATCCAATGGGAATTCTATGTTTCTAGACATTGATGATCTATAAGTTGCGACAAAGGCACTTCTCCATGGATACTAATATTGAAGAGTTCCTACAAGAAGATAACAATCTAATGTTAGTTCAATTCAGTACTCATATTCAGAAATTAAGAAGATGACTAAACATTTCAGTGACAAACTTGGCCAAGGAGGTTGTGGGTCTATATATGATATGGGGATACCAACATCCTATTAAGAATTGCCACGTGTTACGTGGATCATTACATCGAAAGAGTCACAACATATATTATGCCTCAGATGGTCGAGGCGAGAGATGCTCTTGCAGGGCCTCGATCGGGTCTTGATGAAAGCTTTGTCACGATAGGTCAACTTATTGAAGTGCTCGAGGCTAGTCATCGTGGCGGGAGCATTAAACATGGTCAAGGAGCCTTGATATCGTCGAGCTCAATACTACATCAAAATAGCTCAAAAAGGTCGTGGCCTCGTAGCGTCACCAACTCAAACCAATATTCCTAGATGCATGGTTGAGAACCCTTTCCAAGGGGCCATTCTAAATAAGGAGAGATCTTTTATGGTATAATGCCTGGGAGAAATCTTTAAAATCAGATAACAAAAGCTGGGATTTGAAAGCATAAGTATGGAAAGATTCTCTCAATCTACGAGACAGCGAGTGTGATCCACGCTTGTTGTGAAGATATCTTGCCTTATCAGGCAAGACAGCAGGCCTTCCTATTCAGATCACTCTCAGCCTATATGTCCAGGAAAAAACACAAGTAAACATAGACTTAATCTCCTCTCTGAACGTGGACTGAGAAAGCTATCAGAATCCTTTGACAAAAGGGATAGCTTTCCGTGTCTATTCCATACTACTTGATCAACAAACTTACTTAGGCATCAGAGTGGTTTTAGGGTTTTACAACCCAACCATCACATGGTGTGAATTCTTCCTGTGCAGAATTATGGTGAGCTAAAGGACAAACCTGTTCTGTGCGACAACAGTTTGGCGCCATCTGTGGAAAATTTGGTAGCATCTCAAAAAGATCTGAGTTGAGTTCATACTCTACTCTTACCTTAGTGAATGTCATCCACACTGACTCGATATTATACGAGGATGAGTGCGAACCAGTAACCACCTAACATCAACAATCAGGGGCGCAACCCCCTCCAAGAAACAACCCTCCCTATGGACTACATCCTCCGAAGGGTGTCCCTAGAGCAAATGAAACAAGGATCCCTACTGGGGATAATTTTGCCCTAGAGGCAGACTTATTACTGCCTAACTCCCTTCAATATGTGACAAGGGAATAGTTTGATGAGGTGGCTATCAGCTTGAGATCCTAACGAAAAGACGCATGGACCAGCCCCCGGCTACTTCCATTCCAGCACCCCGCCAAGTCCCTGATGCTAGGACAAAAGACAGAAGGTGAGAAAGAAACCGAGGCCACTCTAGACACCATGGGCATCGGAATCTGGTACCGAATCAGGACGATTGATACCATGCAGGTGTTGTGCCCTAAAATGTCCTGATGGCACCGCTGCCTCCACCACATCCCCAAAGATTTTTTTAAGCAGCAATTCCCACTGAATGGTAGGTGCCATGCTTGGCGGATCCGGGGTTGTGAGTCAAGCATCTTCCTCGAGCATTTCGGCGGCCGGTGTACACAGAAGTGTGAATAGAGTCACCGCTTCAGAGTGTCTAGGCCCTTTGCCACCTCGTCACGAAGATGTTCAAGCGAGGTTGGATACACTAGATTGCAAAGAGCTGCAGGAGAGGCCCAGCCTAGCCAAGTCATAGGGGATGTGGAGCGAGAGCTCCAAGATCTGAGGGCCCGATTGTAGCCAATGGAAGAAGGTCATCCCAACCTCGCTTGATAGATATACAGCACTGAAAGTGCTCTTTCACAGCACATCATGAGGAACCGTCTTCCACGAGGTTTCACAATGCCTCTAGTAGAAGCCTATGACGGGACGACAGACCCAGAACACCACCTTGACACTTATGTGGCCCATATGCTTGTACATGCGCACCCTAAAGAGATTGTCTATCGAGTATTCCCAGCCACCCTCAAAGGTGTAGGAGGTTATGGTATAGCAGTCTGCCCAGAAAGTCCATCGACTCTTTCGATGAGCTTACCAGCAGTTTTTTGAGTCACTTTTAGAGCCAGCGGGTGTAGAAGAAGACATCCTACAACCTGAGAGACTATGTCCAAGAGGAAGGCGAGATGCTCAGAGCCTTCCTTAATAGGTTCAATATGGAGGCCTTGCAGATCAAGGGTTTTGAAGATTCGGTGCATAAAGCCACCCTCAAGGGTAGCATGAGAGACCCGAACTTGAGTTTCTCTTTGGCTAAGAAGTCTGACCCTCCCATCGACCCTCACCATCGACCCTCAACCATGGGTCGCAGGGTCTATGAGTTGTCCGACCCTCCCATCGACCCTCACCATCGACCCTCGGTACTCGGGAAAAAACAGCACGAACCGAAAATTAGGAAACCTTCCTAATTTCGATTGGAACCTTTCCTAAACTCAATGAGACTTATTTTGGGAGGTTTTACTCTATAAATAGGACGTCCCTAAGCCTCTTTCACTCCTTTTACAACCCTAATTGGATTGAGAGAAAGAGAAGAGAAGGAAGAGAAGAAGAGAAGGAAAACTTGAAGAAAAGGCTAAGGAAGAAGAGGAAATTCGAGGAACTCGAATCTCAAAGAAAACTAAGGTATGAATACATTCCCCATGATTTATTTAAGACTTTAGAATGGTTTATGAAGAGGATATGACTTAGAAGAAACCCAAATCATCCATCTATGGTTAGGTTTTCATGGAAAACCATGGAGGAGATCATTAAAACCATGTAGGTAAATAAAGTATAGTTCTAAACCATAGAACATGTATAGAATGGATTGTGGAAGTAAGCCATAGGACCCAACCATGAAAGAGAGAACAAAATATGATATTTTTGACTCAAACCATGGAGGGTCGCACCTAGGGTCGATGACAGATCCGACCCTAGCATCGACCCTCAGTGTTCGGGAAGTTCAGCTTAGGGGGAGGGTCGCACCCAGGGTCGATCATGACTCCGACCCTACCTCCGACCCTCAGTTAACAGTATTGTTTTTAAATTCTGAATAAATTCTAATTAAATTTTGTCAGCTTTGTTAGGTCTTCTAGCAATATAATAACATTATAAAGGTGATTCTAAAGCTTGAAGAGTATCTATTAGCAAGCTAAGGTGAGGGGACAAGACCTAAACTAACTGGTTAAGAATAAACTGTTTTATTTCTTGAGTCCAATGCCATATTGATTCTATGCGTGTATGCTTGTATGTGCATTTAACATGTCATCCAATATTTCTATTATTTATTCATGCATACTTACTTTATTGTTTATAACATGGTGATGATGATGATGATAGGAATAAGCATGTGAATGCTTGTGTTTGGCTAGTGTATATGGTGCGGGTAGGGATGGTATCAACCGGTACAGCCATGACTGTTCTTCATAGGGTGTATATTGTGCCATGGTCTATTCAAGTCATGTCCACTAAGCAAGTGTTAGTGTGCTTGATGCGAGGGGAGCATCAAGGGGGAGGACGTGGCATTGTGATTCAGCCTGGTCACCAGACTCTAGCTCTATCTCTACTCAAGTATTGTCCACTAAAATTGTCGTATCGTCATTACCTTAGCGGAACTAATATATCGTAGGGTATCAGGGGGGGACGTGGCATTGTGGTTCAGCCTGGTCACCAGACCCTAGCTCTATCTCTATGGATGTATTGAGGGATGCTGGGGTGAGGCCTTGGATACATTGTTTGACATTAGGGTTGGTTAGTTGCGAGTCCAGTTTGCAAGCCCTCGCCAACAGGGGCTTACGTGTTGGTATGGGCAACCGGTACAGCCATGCCGTTTCCATGGGGTGTATATTGTCCATGGTGGGTGCATGTGGGGTGACAGTGCCGTTTTCATTGGGCGTTTCCACACACTCGTGTATAGAGGTGCGGCGGCCACCTATCCTTTCTATAGCACATTGCAAACTTTAAACCAGACCAAAGATATGAATTGATTGCATGCATATGTATTGTTGCATTGTTTTGTTTGCTCACTGAGCCGTGATATATGCTCACCCTTTCGAATTCGAATACTTTTAGTTGATGATGCAGGTACCACCGTTGAAGATTACATGAACGCTCCTATGTACGGGCATGTGGCGACAATGGAAGCTGAATACATAGTGGTTACACATGACTCCTCTTGCGAGTGCAACTCATGCGTATTCGATTAGATTTTGTTTTATTTATTTGGATTTAGTAAAGACATGTATTCGATATTTTATTTATGTCTCGATTGAAACAACATAATTGGATATTTTATTTATGAGTATCACAGTTAAAATTTCTCAGTTTATTATTTGTAAGACTTTCGCTATTTATTTTATTATCTCTGATTAATGTGGAATGTGTTTTGGTTTATCATATGTGGGATAGCCTATTTTGAGATCTTGGTTGAACCTTTGGTTTATTGACGGTTCATCACACCATTCTGGTTAGACCAAAATTGGGGTGTGACAAACCTGGCCACTAAAAAAGATTCCACTACAGGAAAGCCTCTGCTCCCAGCCTTGGATAAGAAGTGAGCGGAAAAGAAAAGGATGCCCCACTTAAAGGGGAGCCATCTAAGATGCAGAATAAAAAGAAGGTGACAGGGGATGACGCACCCTCCTTTTAGCCATATGATGACTACCACCCACTGCGAAAAACTCCTGCAGAGATCTATATGGTAGAGAAGACACAAAAAAAACCTTCCGAAAGCTAGGAAGGATGAACTTAGATACACAAACTAGAAATCCGTACCTATTCTGTGCCTTCCACAACAAGCATGGGCACACCACCAATGAGTGCCGACACCTTTGGGACGCTATTGAAGAACTGATCCAAAGGGGAAAGCTTAGGCAGAAGGTGGACAAGAAGAGACCTGCTCCTCTCAGCACACATGCCATCATTTCTGAGCTTGATGACTACCAGACTGAAGTAGAAAAAAAAAAGGGTAGAAAAGATGATGAGGGCAGAAAGGATGGCAGCGTAGGAAACATGCCCTCCCCCTTGAAACCAAGCATTGAAACCACCTACATGATAAAAGCGGTGCCAGGTGAGATAGGGAGGAAAGGCGAAGCAAGTAGATGCTTCCCGTCCACCTCAAAAGGACCTCAACCAAACTCTATGGGTCCAATGTTTTAGTGAGGGGACTCCCATAGAACCTGCCCATGGTCGAGGTGGGAAAAAAAGCAAATGCACTCCTAACCTATTGGGAGAAGCGATATCAACAAGACCTACCCAGGGGTGAGATCGAACTCCCCCAATGTGTCTAGGGGCTCGACCTCGAAGCACCCACGCGACATGCTCGACTAGTGTAAGGACAAAATTGCAATGGTTAAAAATAATGGAAAAAATGGATGGATCACCACCTAGATAAGGTCTAGGACCTATATATATAATTTCTCAAATGAAAAATACTAATGACTCACGTAATGGATTTAGGCTTATGGTCAAGACTAGAGAAACACTGGGTAAGTGTCATGTTACAATTTGGGAAGGTGTTAGGCACCCAAATTACCTAATCCAAAGATTAGTCTCCATATACTATCATTTCCTATCCTATTTTAAATTACAGGCAATGGCAAAACAAATTTTAGCAGGTACCAGACCTAAGTTCTAGATATATTTCAATATAGGAGCAAGCCATACAATTGTGAATATACTGAGAAAGAAAATTTAAGGTGTGATATAGATCAGAAAATAAAAATGATTGGATGACGGACTAATCAGCCAATCTTGGATAACAAGGGGGCAACTCTCAACATATTGACAGATAAAAATCACTTTCAGTCATTAAAGCATAGTCCAACATTTGAATGTAATGATTTGGAATTAATTCTAAAAATGACATTTAAAATGACAGAAGGAATAGAAAGTAAATTAAAGTAAATTAGTTTAGGACTAAACTCGAATGATAAGCACTCAAGCTACCTATGTATCTTAGAATAAGCCCAAGAATCAAGCCCAACGTAGTTCAATCGCTTGGGTTGGTAAAATGGAAGATTCCCATAGCCACTAGTCAAGCTAATAGGTCATCTAGGTTTAGGATATTGAATAGATTCCTACAGTTACTAGTCAAACTGGTAGGCCATCTATGTAAAGCAATCGAATAGACTTCTATAGTCACTAGTCAAGCTGGTAGACAAATAATGATTGAAAGGGGCTTCCATGCGATGATGGAATGCTGACCCAAGGTTCCATGCGAAGATGGAGAATTGAAATTGAATTTGGAATTAAAATTGAATTTGGAATTGAAATTAAAATTAAATTGAATTGAATTTGAAATTGAAATTGAATTTTGAATTGAAATTGAATTTGGAATTGAAATTGAAAATGAAATTGCAATTAAATTGAATTTGAAAATATGTTTGAAGATTAAAAACACAATTAGAAGCAAGTGTGCAAAGTGCAAGTCACATTATGACGCAAATTGGGTATTATTGCAACCCTCATTACAATTGGACTGAGCTTGGGTAATGGGTACCCAGTAGCCTATGTCTCTCGGGGTGAGGTCCGAGAATTAAGCCCATATGTAGTTCGGAATGAACTACGCGTAATGAAATATGGAAATGATCTCTACTTGTCAACATGTGAGAGTGTGCTCTCGATATTGGAAGATAGGCATCTGAGCCTCACTTTATTTTACATACACCCACACATCCACATTCATTCGCGCATCACAAGCGTGTGAGTCTGCATTGCACGAAAATAATTACAAAAATTGTACAAATTCCTATGGGATACATAAGTAGGGATTGAGAATCAAAACTATTAATACATTTTTGTTCACATTAACGGGATACATTGAAGGGGTAGGGAACGTCCTAGTCTATCCCGCCCATCACTACACTAGGGATGGCAAGTGCCGCATGCATATCTTATTATCCACCCGCATCAAATAATTATGGGCGCACGATGGCCGAACCCATATACCATATAAAGTAAAGACATAGAGTTAGGGGCATTACCTAGCTATGAGTAGAGGTGGAAGTCAAGGGAGAAGAAGTGATCATGTGCGCTTTTAACGCCGCATGAAATATTGAAGATGCTTACGTCTTGACTATAACAATTTATAATAAGAAAGTAGTGGACATTGACATCGTATTAGATAAATTTATGATAAATTCAACCTATGGCATACTAGATGAAGAGTTCACATATCGAATCAAAGAAAACAAACCACACATGGTTGGGCATCAGCCCTTGAGTAAAACAAGATTAAATATATTAGAATCCAATTATAATATAGATTAATAGGATCGATTTAACCGTGCAATGTAAACCGAATTAGGGTGGAGAATCCAATTTAGATGCGATCCTATATATAAAATTAGGAAAACCATTTCAACAATATATATATTATTATTTTTATCAACAATAATTAAAGTGGCGTTACTTGATAAATTTGAACCCAATGTGATTTAATGATGGAAATTAATTCAATTAATATTATGAGGACGTGAAAATAAATTATTGGAACTAAAATTTGAGAACTAGATTTCTGAGATAGAGCTAGAAATTCAAGAATTGGATTATCAGATAAAATTCACAAAACAATTGAGTTACTGGATTTCATGAATTAAAATCCAAATCAAGAAGTCACAACAAAAATTGATCACTGGATTTCTAAATGAAATTATCCATTTAAATAGAGACAAAAAAAAAATACTCACAAGCCAAGCTTGCTTAGAATAAACGAAAAAAATCACTGTAACTCATACATGAACTGAGTTCATCGACCATTTAGAATAAGCAGAAAAAAATCGACTGCTATGACTTATAAACCATTTTTGAATTTATTAATGCAAGAGGAGGCGTTAAAAAATATTATTGTAATTCATACGTAAATCGGATTATTGAACAAAAGTATGATAACTGTAACTATAAACTCAAGAATCCGATTACTTAATGAGCAAACAGAAAGTTGTAGAGTCATTGGAATTTCTAAAAAATTCAAAGATTAAATTCAACGAATCAAAGAAGCATAAATCCAAAACAGAAAAATAAATTGTTGGAACCATGGGATTAGAAATTCAGGATTCAGATTATTGGACAAAAAAAATAAAAAATCTGGAACTAGAAATCTGAGAACTAATTATCTAATCAAAGAATCATGAAGAAAGCAAATCAATGAAACTAGAAATTTCAGAATTAGGTTATTGAGTTTCAAAGCTTCAAACAACCTGCGAGAAACTTGAAAACAATGATGGACCAAAGAGAAGAAAGGAAAAAAATAAAATAAAAATAAAATCACGAAACTCAAGAATCTTATCAAATTAGGAAATTACAGACGAAATTTCAAAGGATCAAAACTCAATTGAGTCAAAAAAACATTAACAAAATCAAGAAGCTCAAGAATCTGTTGAATCAGGGAATGTGTAAGACCCTGATTTTGGCCCATTTTTTATTAAGGGCATTTTTTTTTTTTTTTGTCATTTAGGTCATATTAGGTTTTTTTCTTTTTTATTTTTTCATGCATTTTTTATTATTATGAAAAATATAAAAAAAATGGAAAATTCATTAAAAACAAAAAAAAAATCTAAAAATGCAAAAAAAAAAAAAAAATTGTTAAGAGAGTTGGGCTTGGGCCTATAACTTTAGTTTTGTGGTAGTGGGTTTAACTTTTGTTATTTTAATGGGTTTAGCTTAGGTATTAGTGGGTCTTAGTTTTGTTTTTTTAATGGGCATTTGTTTGTTATTGGGCCTTATGATAGAGTTTTTTTTTTATTAGTTCTTTTAGTTATTTGAGTCAATGGGTTTGGGCTGGGTTTAGTTTAGGTTTGTGTATAGATATAGGCTAATGGGCTTGGGTTTGGGCTTAGGATATTGAGTGTGTAATAGTTTTATTTTATTTTTATTATATATATCAGGATCAGTCATCTAGAAAGGGGATTAAGTGGAAGGATCTTGGCCCTTGGATTAGGGGTTAGAAAAACCCTCTAACCCCTAGAAACAAAAGGGAAGGGGATTCGTAGAAGAGGAAGAAGCCAAAAAAGAGAGGAGTCCTCAACTTTGGTTTTGAGAAGAGAGAAACACGTTGTAGAGGGAAGGGGGAACCGCTTCCGGAATAACTTTCGGAGCCTTTCTTCTTCTCCTCTCTCCCGGTAATAACTCTGAAGAAGGTGGCCATTGTTACTGAGAGAAGAAGAGAAAGAAAGAGCAGAGAGGATGAAGACTGCAGCCGCCGCCGTTGTTGCAGCAAAAGAGAGAAAGAACCACTGCAGTGCAAAATCGGAAAGAGGAGTTAGAAGAAGAGGAAGAAAATACGAGTCACAGGTATATTGGAGCTTATAAGAGAATCAAGGCTCTCTTGGTTGATTGTTCTATTCCTGGGAATGGGTCGCCATTTCATGTGAGAGGAAAGAGGTGAGCGAGAGGGAAAAGATAGTGAGAGAGAGGGAGTCTGCGACAGCAAGGAAGAAGAGATCGTAACCATGGCTGTGGCTAAGGGAAAGGAAAGGGAAAAAAGAAGATTAACACCCTAGGAATACTCGATAGCTACGGGTGAGTTCAATCTCCTTCTCTATGTGCTTCTGTTTTATTTGTTGGTCATTTGCAATTTATTCATACAATATATTGCTGGAGTTGTTTATCCTTGTTGGTTGCCGATTCTCTGTTTCTGGATATGACTCTATGAGCTTGATCCCTGTGCCCTGTCGATTTTAACAAGTTTCTTGATACATTGGTATTATGTTCAGTTTTGTCCATATGCTGTATGACCCGTTGTGGGTCATGATCTGTTTTCTTGATTTCTCCACTTTTAAATCCATTATGTTTACAAACCATGTTGTTTCTTTGATGCTGGGTTTCGATTGGTAGGATAGAGTCTCAAGTGGGAACTATTTTTCATAGAAAGAAAACCCAGCTTGGTGGAGATGAGTTCTTGATCTTTGGGATATATTCCCCTCTCTGATTAGATTTTCTTTCTTCAATGATCACGCCATATGGTTAAACGGACATTCCGTTCTTGCTTTGTAAATGCCGGATTCAATCAGAAAAGAGTGCAGGTTTAATATTAATAGGGACACTAGGATAGAGGAGGGAATTTTCTGTTTTATGGAGAAATAAATTTTTTATTGTGATTACGATGGAGTCGGTCCTAGTAATTATTCTTTTATTATTGTTTCGGATTCAGAATTTTCTTAGGATTTTTTTGTCCTTGTTTCATGTCCATCATTGTGGTTTTTGCATTGTTTAACCTCCTTTAGCATCACATCCACCTTGTTTTGAGTCTCCTCCGCGTGGTTTCATTTCGTTTGTCTTTGTTCTTTTATCGTTAGTTTTAGTTTTCTTGTTTATGGCAAATCTAGGTGGGCTAGTTGTCTCTTTCTTCATGGTCAAAGCTTGGTCCAGGATTAGTTTGGTTACTTTTAGTAGTCGAATCTGATGTGTGAGTGAATTGGTTTATTATCTTATGGTCAAATCTGGTTTAGATCGATATGGTCCTCAATGACAAATCCGGTCTGGCTGAAGCTGGTCCTTTTAATGTTAAATCTGATTTGGTCGGTTTATGTTCCTTGATGCCGAATCCGGTTTGAGTTGTTATGTTGCCTTTAAATGTCAAATCTGGTTTGGGTTGGTCATGTTTCCCTTAATATTGGTCCCATTAATGTCAAATCTAGTTCGGTTTGAATTAGATAAATCTGGTTTGGTTTGATATTTCTATTAAATCAGATTTCATGTTTAAAGATAGAACCATTCCACTTGCTTAGCTTGTTCCATACTTGGGTTGGATTGCTTGATGTATATCTGGATTCATGCTTAATGTAACATGCTTATTGCTTGCCATATTGCATACTTGATCTGGTTTTAAGTGCTCAAATGGATTTTGATGTGTGAGTCCCCTTCCCCAGCGTTGTGAAACTTTAGGATGACTCCATTCTCACTGACATTCTCAATCCCACGCTGACTGGGGTGGGCCCTGCCTAGGCCATGGGCCCGCTCAGCTATTAGGGTTCGTCACATAATTGTTCCCCCTCAAAGAAAAATATCAAAAAAAAAGAGAGAAAAGAAAAAAAATACAAAAAAGGTGTCATGTTTGCATGTTTTCAAGCGATGGTTGGGATCATGTTTGATCTCCAGCCTAGCCATTATCTAGATTCATTTTTGGCCTGACGGCATTTCGTTCCCCATGTTTGGGAGTTGGGCTGTGGACCAATAACTTTCAGAATATTAGTTTGCCTTGCTGAGTGCAAGAAGTCGAGGTCCGAGTACCTCTTGAGTTTGCCTTGCCGAGTGCAAGGAGTCGAGGTCCGAGTACCTCTTGAGTGATGCCTTGCCGAGTGCGAGTAGTCGAGGTCCAAGTACCTCTTGAGTGATGCCTTGCCGAGTGCGGGGAGCTGAGGTCCGAGTACCTCTGAGGTCCAAGCACCTCTTTAGTGATGCCATTTGGGGTCTAGCAGCCCATTAACTGCTGGGAACTATGTTTGACCTGATTCTCTAAAGAGATATGTAGGCAGCGGGAAGTGGAGAACTCTGAGTAGTTCACCCTTCGTGCACGGTCACACGTGCTTCCTTGGTCTAGGGAGCACCTCACACACAACCACAACCACAATCCCGCACGAACTACGTTTGGCCTGATTCTCATCGCACAGGGATACATAGGCGGCTTGATCTCGAGCTCGGTCATCCATTATCTGTTGTATTTTTTGTGTTATTCATTCTTTTAATTTATTATTTGTTTATTCATGATTATTTCATTTTTTTATCCATTGATTTATTCATTGATCCATTTATTGTCTGTTGACTTGTATTTTATTTTTTCAAGTCTATGTGGCGGCACCCTAAGTTAGAACAACTTAGAAACTTGGTCTAGCGTTCCCCATTTGCCTAGTTAGGTTAAATTGAACGAACTTAACATACATAAGTTTCAAGAATGTAGGAAAGGATAGGACAGAAGGAGACCGGTCCATTGATCGGGTGAGTTGGGTGCCTAACACCTTCCCAACTCGTAACTTGACACTTACCCTTCTCTGGTAAGACTAGAAGCCAATCCATTGAGCATGAGTCATAGTGTCTCTCCAAGTGAAAAACCATTTATAG
Source organism: Protea cynaroides (assembly GCA_028583415.1). Taxonomy (NCBI): domain Eukaryota; kingdom Viridiplantae; phylum Streptophyta; class Magnoliopsida; order Proteales; family Proteaceae; genus Protea; species Protea cynaroides. Next base: position 42,002 of record JAMYWD010000681.1, on the reverse strand, counting down.
GTCCTAGACCTTATCTAGGTGGCGACTCCATATTTTACTCCATCCATTGGCGTGGATGGACAAAGTAACCAAGGCGATGGCCTATTTTAATTTCGTGAAGGATCATATGAAAATCCATTGTCCTCACAGTGGCGACTCCACTGGGAAATAATGTCAGACTCCGAATTTTACCTTTCCTTTCCTTTCCTTTCCCCTTTTGTTTGTTTAGGTCAATGTATTTTGTAGGTTTACTTGATGTAAATTATTGTATTCTTATCTCTTGTAAACACATGTATTTTAGCTTAAATGTTTACATTTCGTGTTTCATATAAATACTCATAGCATGTTGTAAATACCTGTATGTTGTTTAAATGTAAATTCTTGCGTCTTAACTTATTGTAAATACATGTGGTTTAATTTGTTGTAGACTCTTGTATATAACATGTTGTAAATAACTGTTTTAGTTTGTTGTAAATACTTGGATGTTAAGTGGTTGTAAATACTTGTTTGTTAATTTTCATTTTTGCATCTTGCATTGCATTTGTGAGGATGAGATCAACCAAACCTCGTGGTTAGTTGGAACGGACCCATTATCAATATTTTGGGCAGCCCTCCGACGAAGCCACAACCTTGATCTAGTACCTTCGGGTATATAAAAGGATGCCCGTACCTGCGACTCATTCCGTTTATACGGGTGATAGGTATATTTTGCATCCCGTCAAGGTAGCCTGCCGGTCCTATAACCACCTATCATGCATCATTTGACATAGTACCTACACCTAGGTCTCTACACTGACATCATCTTGGGGTACAAGAAAGAATAATGCTATAAACTTACGTCGCTTATCACACCTAATTTGTGATAACCGAAACATGATTCGTTCTCCTTGTTGATACACTTTCATAGATGGTACAACACGTGGGTATGCGAAACTATGCTGATCATTCAGTGTATTTTCGTCACCCGTATGTCGTACCTTCTATGTTTGGAGTATCAACCTCGAGAGCAAACCAAGTAATTTATCATGAACTGATTATGTGATAAAAGAACTGTCCATAGTTTTGTCCCTTCTTGGTGACCTTATGCTTGCTGATCGCTCGTGTTTATCTTTCAAATCATCATATTTTGTTCGAATTTTCTAGGTCGAACCAGTTTTGTGTCTTTGGATTCTGGGACAAAAGTGTAACTTGGTAAAGGTGCATGCTGTCCATTATCCAAAGGTACAATGCCGTTTGATTCGGAAAATCCAACCAAAATATATTTGATTTGACTCATACTACAAGTGAACTAACCTTTGTTTGGTCGAGTCTCCTATGAATGGGCCTGTTTGTCTCTTCCAAATTCCAATCCAATTTCTCATTCTTCTAACTTATTGATTTTCCAGTTACAGTCAAGTCATCTAAGTCACCATATCTTCAAGAGTCGGACTGCCTTGGGCTAGAAGCCCCTGTTCTAGGAGACTTTTTAGGGTTGTCTATCCTCCATCAGTCCCTACACCTTCCCGAGCAGCTGCAAGTTCTAAGACCATGAATCCAGATAACAGTCAGAATTCCTTAGAGGCCATGGATGCTCGAATAGCCAGAATGAAATATATGATGATCAATCTGACTAATTTCATACAGACTTGTCAGCCACTGCCTTTGCCAACTGAACAGCTAGATCAGGGCAGCAGGATGCAGACTCCTCCCCCCAATCCTCCACATGTTCCTCCACCAGCTCATGGTGCGAATAATGGAGGAGGGGAAATCCCACAGCGTCCACCTCCAGCAGTAGTACAGACCACAGAGACTCAGGAACTGCGGAGCAAAATAGAGCTCCTGGAGTGATCTTTGAAAGGTATGAAGGGGTTTGAAAATCAGATGGTAGACACAGAAGACCTCCTTTTCTTCCCAAAATCTCGACTTTCGGACAAGTTTAAGTGGCAAGATGAGAAGTTTGACGGGATTGAGGATCCCCAAACCCACCTGAGGTTATTTACTGGATTGTTAAAAAGAGGCAAGAACATTACTGATGAGCAATTAGGTCAAGCCTTCCAACATTCCCTAACGGCAAGTGCCCTTCGCTGGCTAATGAACCTAAGGTCTAGCCAAATCCGGTCATGGGCAGATATTCATAATGCGTTCATTAAGCAGTATTCATACAATACTGAGATTGAAACCACTCGAAGGCAATTGGAAACTTTGGTTCAAATGCCAGGTGAGAGCTTTACTGCCTATCTTACAAGGTTTAGAGCATTGGCTGCACAAATGTGGGACCATCCCCCAGAGAGAGAATAGGTGGCCATGATGATGAAGGGGCTCCACAAGACGTATAAGAATTATATTTTTGGTCAGGGCATCTTTACCTTTGAGGTTCTTATTGTTGCAGCGCAACATGTGGAAGACATTATTGCTCATGGGGAAGAGCTCCCTAGCAAGAAAGAGAAGGGTGTATTTGAAGCTGGCAGTAGTAACAGTAGGAAGCCCTATTCCCCAAGACCGTTCAATCCCAATCCTACCCCTGTTTCTAAGGGTATTGTTGCAGCAGCTACCCAAGCCCCAATTGTGATCACAAGACAAGAAAATTTTGCCCCGCCATACCCTCAGAAACAACTAAGACAATTCACTGACCTTGGTATGTCGAGGACGACGACTTTTGAGAATTTGTGCAAAGTGGGATTGTTGGCACCTCTAGAAGCAAAACCCTTGCCGGAAAACAAGCCGAGATGGTTTAATCCAGCACTCTTCTGTAAATACCACAATCAGGCTGGACATGATGTTGAAAATTGCCCTCGTCTGAGACATGCCATCCAAGACCTACTCGATGCTGGGAAATTTTAGGTCAGGGCAAAGCGCCCCTCTGTGACAACCAACCCATTGCCTCACCATACAGTCGGGGCCATTGAAATTGATGGAAGTCACTTTAATCCAACAAGCCTCATTAACCCACTGAATGGTCAAGATCATCTGCCCAGAGGACGGCCACAAAGCTTCGATCAGGAGAGCGACTGTTATGTCAACATGATCGGATCAGATGAAGAGTATGAGGATGAATATGAAATTTTCATGTCACAACGAACAGAGGAAGGAGTGGCAGTTGCAGAAGAAGAGGAATATGAGATCTTCGTTCCCGGTCTTTTAGAAGATGAGATAGCTGTGACAAAGGAGGAAGAATGTGAAGATGAGTACGAAGCTTTGATCCCTCAATATTCAGGAAGTGAGGTGGCCGTTGCAGAAGAGGAATATGAGATTTTCATCCCAGGGTATTCAGAGGAAGCAATAGCAGGTGCAGGGATAGATGATCATGAAAGCTATGCCCCACAATCTCCAAGGGAGAATGTAATGAGAGTAGAAAAAACAAAGCCCATAATCATTTACATGTCTGACGAGGAGCAAGATATTGCACAAGTAGGTGTGAATGAAGAAGAATTTGAAATCTACATCCCTGGGAGGGAAGAGTCAGTGGTAGAAACTAGATCTGGCAAGTCATATACTCCAATAGCACTGAGGGCAGAAAATTTGGCACAGCAAAAAAGGCAGAAAGAACAAGGACAGAGTGGCAAGCAACCAGAGCCTGAGAATGTAGTCTTGAAACAGTTGCAAAAGACCCAGGCCAATATTTCCATTTGGGGTCTCCTGATGGCATCGCCAGTTCACAGGGAAGCCATTCTGAAATCACTGGCTAGCATCCAAGTCCCAATCACTACTGACCCTGATGATTTGGTCTCTTTGATTAGCGGGTCTCAGGTGGTGAACTCGCTAACATTTGGGGATCTGGACCTACCACCAGAGGGCAAAAGTCACAACAAAGCCTTGTACATCACAGTTGCTTGTCGGGACAACACAATCCCTTTGGTCTTGATTAACAATGGATCTGCTCTGAACATCTTTCCCCTTCAGACTTTCAAGCATTTGGGTTTCTCGGAGTTGGATTTGACACCTCCGAAGCATGGTGTAAAAGCTTATGATAACACTAGGCGAGATCTCCTAGGTGTTCTTACTATCGGCTTCACTATTGGGCCAGCTGTCTTTGAGATTGAATTCCAAGTGGTTGATATCCCTGCCTCATTCAATATGCTGTTGGGGAGGCCATGGATACATGCAGCTGGAGTACTTGTCTCCTCTCTACATCAAAAGATCAAATTTTTGCACAAAGGTGTAACAGTTACAGTGGCGGCTGACCCAGAGGCTATCAACATGTTGGCTCCCACTGAGTCAGAAATTGGAGACGGCAGTGGTCCAACCCTTGATGCTCGATTGAGTGGCTTTCAAATCAGTACCATCATTGCTACCATGGATCAAGAATCATCAGTAAAGCTTCCGTTCTTCCTTGAGTAATTCCTTAAGATGTATTACTTTTCTGGAATGGGTTTGGGCAGAAACCAATAAGGAGTTCTCAATGCATTATCTGCTGCTATTAATGAGCATGGGTTTGGTGTGGGATATATTCCAAATGAAGAGGACCTGAAGCTCATCAAACAGAAAAAGCGAAAGGCAGAGAGCGCTTTCATTTGGGTAGAAGGGAAGAAATACAAGAATAGTGATCGGTCCTATAAGGCAGCAAGGTCACCCAACAGAAAGGATAGTCAAGAAGTGAAGAGAATGCAGTTTCCAGAGGTGATAACATATGGGCAGAACAACCAACAGTTGGATTCAGTTATGGCCTGTGATTATTTGCAGTGGGGCAGTCTTGATCGAGAACTAGTTTCGTACTTTCGGACCCTCAATGGATACTTTGTTAAGGAAGGAGAAGACTTCCCCTTTTGTGGATTTCCAGGACCATGGTTTGATGAGATTACTTAGAAGCGCCTCCTAGGGTTTGAAATTTTCTTTGACTGTACACTTGACTGGGTAGAAATTGAGAGTGCTTGGAAGAAAGGTCAGATGGAAGAGCCAGTGTCTGAAGAAGAAATTGCAAACCTCAGTAGCCTTTTCCAGGACAGCGTGATGACCCTCACCAGCGGCAACCTGAATGGAGTTCTGACCCCACAACAATTCATTACCCCTACTATTGGAGTCCTCCCTAACTGGAGTTATCCAGATAAGTTTATGTGTCCCAACCTGCTGCGCCAGGAAGTTGATGGGTTGGCCATGTTTGGGCCTGAGTCTGTTAGGTTTGTAGCAAGTACAGAGTCTATCATTGATGTTGAGTCTGTTGTCCCAGATAAGACCTCATCTGCTATACTTCTTTTGGATGATATTAATGAAATGACTTCTTCTGAGTATATTGCTTCTTCCACTTCCCTTTCCCTTACTAATTCTTATTCTGATAATGATCTTTGTGATGAACCCTCACTTGAATTTTTGCAATCTCTTAAAGCTTTAAAGGAACAAAAGGCCCAACCTGTCTGTGAAGACTTTAAGATGATCAATTTAGGGACAACTGAACAGCCTCGTGAAATAAAAGTTGGCATAACTCTAAATGATCATGAAACTACCCAGTTGTCTGATCTGTTGAAAGAATTCCATGAAGTTTTCGCTTGGTCATACGACGACATGCCGGGTATTGACCCTGAAGTGGTACAACATAGAATTCTACTTTCCCCTGGTGTAAAGCCTACCAAACAGAAGTTGAGACGCCAACATTGAAAGTTAAAGAAGATATAGAGAGGCAACTGAGTGTAGGGTTTCTTGAGGTTTGCAATTACCCTGAATGGTTAGCCAATGTGGTCATTGTGCCGAAAAAGGATGGTAGACTTCGTGTGTATGTGGATTACAGAGGTCTGAATAAGGCAAGTCCTAAGGATGATTTTCCTCTGCCCAAGATCGATATATTGGTGGACAATACTGCCAGACACGCCCTTTTATCTTTTATGGATGGCTTCTCAGGGTACAACCAAATTAAAATGGCGCTTGAGGATAAGGAGAAAACTTCTTTCATAACCGATTGGGGAACCTACTGTTATATGGTGATGCCTTTCGATTTGAAGAATGCCGGTGCCACGTACCAAAGGATGGCCACCACGGTCCTCCTTGACCTGATTCATAAAGAGGTTGAAGTTTATGTTGATGATATGATAGTGAAATCGATCAGTAGAGAGAATCATTTCCAAGCCTTGAGGGTATTTTTTGAAAGAATCAAGTAGTACAATCTGAGGTTGAACCCGCAAAAGTGTGCATTTGGGGTTACTGCTGGAAAAATGCTAGGGTTCATGGTCAGTCAAAGGGGGATAGAGATCGACCCATCTAAAATTAAGGCCATTACAGAAATGCCTCCACCCCAAACTGAGAAGGAGATTAGACGATTTCTAGGAAGAATCCAATACATTAGTCGATTCATTGCGCATTTGATGGCCACCTGCGAACCAATATTTAAGTTGTTAAGGAAAGATCAGCCCAAAACTTGGAATCTACAATGCCAGTTAGCCTTCAACAGAATCAAGACATGCTTAGCGAATCCACCAATTTTGGTGCCTCCAGAACCAGGGAGACCACTGTTACTTTATTTATCGGTTCTGGAAAACTCTATGGGATCAATGATTGCACAGCATGATTCAGATGGTTGGACAGAGCGGGCAATATATTATTTGAGTAAAAAGTTCACAGATTATGAAACAAACTATACACCTTTGGAGAAAACTTGTGCTGCTTTAATTTGGGTTACAAAGAAGTTGAGGCATTATATGCTCTCTTATCAGATCATCCTAATTTCACGGATGGATCCCATAAAGTACTTGTTTGAGAAACCAGCATTGATGGGAAGGCTAGCAAGATGGTTACTACTTTTGTCTAAATTTGAGATCATCTATGCCACCCAGAAGGCTATCAAAGGAAGTGTCATCGCCGAGCATTTGTCTACCCACCCAGTGGATGATTTGAAAAATCTGGAAGATGTATTCCCGGACGAAGAGGTGGCAGTTGTCCAAGCCCAAGAAGGAGAGGTGGATCCCTGGGTGATGTTCTTTGATGGCGCTGCAAACCATAGAGGATGTGGAGCTGGTGTCCTATTCATTAGTCCTGACGGGATGTTCGTGCCCATTTCATTCCGGCTAGATTTTGAATGCACCAATAATATGGCTAAATATGAAGCTTGCACCATGGGATTAAGGGCAGTTTTGGCCATTGGAATTCAGAAGATGAAGGTGTATGGAGATTCTTCAGTGGTGATCTATCAGATTAGCGAAGAATGGAAGACAATGGATGAGAAATTGAAACCATACCGGCAGTATGCTGTGAGCTTGGCACAACAATTCTCAGAAATTAGCTTTGAGTTTTCTCCAAGGGATTATAATAAATACGCCGATGCACTGGAAACTTTGGCTGCAATGATCAACTTTGAGGGTAATGAGAGAATGCAACCCTTGGTGATAGAGCGAAGAACGCAACAAGCGTACTTGGAGGAGGTGAATGCCTTAACAATAGATGGGAGGCCTTGTTTTGTGCTAATAGTGGATTTTATCAGAGAAAGGAAGTATCCTCCAGAAGCTTCTTCAAGGGAGAAAAAAATTCCTTAGGCAGTATGCCACTTAGTTTATTTTGCATGAAAACATTTTGTACAAGAGGTCATATGATGGTGTGCAGCTAGTCTGTGTGGACGAAGAGCAAGCGTAGAATATCATAGAACAGATCCATGAAGGGATTTGTGGACCCCACATGAATGCTCGGATGCTTGCCAAAAAAATCCTTCGCCTAGGATACTATTGGAACACAATGGAGGCAGACTACGTGGAATTCGTAAAGAAATGCCATAAGTGCCAGATTTACGCCAATTTGATACATGTCCCTCCGTCTGAGTTGTACACACTCAGCTCTCCTTGGCCTTCCTCCACTTGGGGCATTGATGTAGTAGGCAAGATCTCCCCGAAAGCATCGAATGGGCACGAGTTTATTTTAGTGGCTATAGACTACTTCACCAAATGGGTCGAAGCTCAATCTTACGCCAAGCTCACGACAGCCAAGGTTGCCAAATTTCTGCAAGAACACATCATATGTCGACATGGGACGCCTCATGAATTGATTTTTGATCAGGGGCAACATTTCCGAGGTAAAGTGCAAGAGTTGTGCGATAGGCTTCACATTGTGAGGCATAGGTCTTCTCCTTACCGTCCACAAACAAATGGGGCCGTTGAGGCAGCAAACAAAAATGTGAAGACCATCCTTCAGAAAATGGCAGAGACAACTACTGATTGGGCTGACAAGTTGCCTTTTGCTTTGTGGGCTTATCGGACCTCAATTAGAACATCAACTGGGGCAACGCCTTATTCATTGGTGTATGGCATGGAGGCTATGCTTCCAGTTGAGATAGAGGTACCATCCTTGAGGGTCTTAATGGAATGTCAAGTCCTAGAAACTAAGTGGCTTCGGACCAGATACGAAGAGTTGAACCTGATAGATGAAAGGCGAATCAAAGCTATAGATAATATGAAGAAATATCAACAGAGAATTGCTGCAACTTTCAATAAGAAAGTTCGTCTTCGCCATTTGGCAATCAGAGATTTGGTGCTCAAAGAGCAGAGAGCTCCAGTACATGACCTTAGGGGCAAGTTCCGTCCCAATTGGATTGGACCTTTTGTAGTGAAGGAGATCTTACCAGGGAAGGTTGTTCGTCTCATAGATACAGATGGAAATGAGTTACAATATCTGACCAACCTTGACCAGGTGAAAAAGTACTTTGTATAACCTCCACATTAAAAAAAAAAAAAAAAAGAAAAAAAAAGAAAAAAAAAAGAAAGAAAAAAAAAATGTTGGTTGGTTTGATGATAGATCATCTTGGAGCCTTACAGCATGGTTGGCCTTAACATTCATTTAGGGTTACCCCTCTCACTAAAGGTTGGTTTCATCACTTGATCATTGTCGAAAGAGGACTTCTTTTTTTGGCATAGACTCTTTCTCCCGTCTATCAATCTGACGATTTTCCAAGAGTATCTATCATAAAGCCCTTCATTTCACATCATTTATTGGCTTTTGTGATATTGCTTCTTGTGAACATGTCACTCTTTTATGTGAGTATTGGATCTATAATCTGGCTGAAATCTCTATCTGTCACTCATCACTTTGGTGACATCCAAAGATTTCAATAGCCCTTATTTTAAGCCATAAATGGTGATTCCTCAGTGAATCCACCATTCCACATGATAAGCCCCTATTCTCCCCAATGGCGGACCCATATGGGCAGTTTCTTATTAGTCCACTTGGACCTCCAGCATCATGCTTGTTTACGAATCTAGTTGGTTTAGGCCCAGACAATCATGTTCGTTTCGACATACCATGTGCAGCTTGTGGAGGTATACATGGATTTTTTTTTTGGATGCCCTCAGTATGGTCGACATGACCCATTAGTAGTCCTTAACCTTAATGTGGAGGTTGTGTCTCTTTAAGTTTGCTTTTGGTTTGGTCGAACGCTAATCATTTGTTAACTTGTGCAAAAATGGATAAGCAATTGCAAGAGTGGGCCCGTGATATGTCCTAGAATGACAAAGGAGCTTTGGCCAGTCTTGATTTAGAGGCCCTTTACCAACTTCGACATGTTAAAATCTGTCATGGTTTTTTGGGGGCAGCTTCCCGATTTTGGGATCCTCCAATGCACGTGTTTAGATTTGGGAACGTAGAGATATGCCCTACATACGAAGAGTTCCGTGGATGTCTTATCTTTCCAGCGCGAGAAGAGATCTTTTGCCCTCCACTGCAAGAGACTTTCGACCATGAGATCTGGGAATATTTTGGTAAGACCAAAAAGGAGGCTCTACCAATCATCAAGCTTGGCAAAATCACTATCTCAGCCATGGTCACCAAGTATGCCCACCAACAGACTTTCTCACGTTTGGGTCGTGAGTATCGAAGGAAGGCTTTTTGTTTATGTATGATCGCAAGGTACTTGTTGAATACGCATGAGCGCCTTTACTCTCCAATCATCATTGATGTCATTAAACATCTCCAAAAAGGTTTTGATATCATACCGACAATCCTGGTCGAGACATTAAAGGGTTTAGATAGATGGGCCAAGAAGGGTGGTCGTCTTCATATGGATACTCTCAATGGCTCCCCTTATCTGTTACACATCTGGTTGACTGAGAAACTAAGTATGTTTGTGCCTTTAGAGGTTTCGGTACTTCGGCCTGTCCATTATATGAAATGAGCCAAGAATTCATATTTTTACAAGGAACATAACTGACCTGAGTGATTGAGAGCCTTGAAGGTCGACGATATCACATGGAGGAGCAAGTGGATGTCAACCCCATGTCCAGTGTTGAGAACTCGAGGAAATTCACGTGTACAAATTATGGGTCTGACTCACTCATCTTTCTATGTACCATCCCTGTTGTATCGTCAGTTGAACAGGTTGCCAAGTGTGGTGGGTGATATTACAGATATCTCCCCTCTTAAGGAATTAACCAAATATTTTGTTTGGAGCATTGCAGATGCGTGGCATTATCGGGATCGTCCGGCCCCGACCCTAATGACTACAACAGCATCTACTGAAGAGATTGCCAGCAGCTCGGGTCTTTAGTCAGATCTATCATGGACCCATCCATATTTTGCTATTTTATCATGGGTCTTGGGAACCTAAAATGTTTGAAAAAAATGTGACTATTTTATCATTACCTTCTACGGAGGGTTCAGTTTATTTTCTAGATGATAATTTTAACTGAGTTCTTGACTTATTAACAATGATTTTAAAGTTCATCAATATCAATTTTTTTAGTCTTGAAGTGCCTTGAATCTTTGTGATTGTGCTGTCATGAGCGCATGCCCTAACCTGAGTTGATAATCTAAATTTTGTGGTCTACGGACATCACTTCCTTGGGGCACCTTGGTAGGTGATTCCATTTCATTTACCATCGGGATACTTAGTTAAGTGCTCCGATTGTGTTTGTCAGATACCTTGAGGGGTGATTCTGATCTTTATTTGCCGTCGGGACACTTAGTCAAGTGCTCCGATTGTGTTTGTCAGATACCTTGAGGGGTGATTCTGATCTTTATTTGCCGTCAGGACACTTAGTCAAGTGCTCCGATTGTGTTTGTCAGATACCTTGAGGGGTGATTCTGATTTTTATTTACTGTTGGGACACTTAGTCAAGTGCTCCGATTGTGTTTGTCAGATACCTTGAGGGGTGATTCTGATTTTTATTTACCGTTGGGACACTTAGTCAAGTGCTCCGATTGTGTTTGTCAGATACCTTGAGGGGTGATTCTGATTTTTATTTACCGTCGGCACACTTAGTCAAGTGCTCTGATTATGTTCGTCAGACACCTTGGCAGGTGATTTGGTCGTTCTTCTCGAACACCTTGGCGGGTGATTCGAGCTTGTCAAAATGTCTAGTCAGATGTTTTGATTCCTATCAGAACGCTTGGTCAAGCACTCTGATCTGATCTCTCTCTCGTCAGCGCCTAGTCAGGTATGCTAATTCCTTGACGGAACATCTAGTCAGAATGTTTTGTTTCTCGTCGGAATGCTTAGTCAAGCACTCCATTTTTGCTCCTTTCTTCGTCGGAATGTTTAGTCAAGTGCTCCAATTAGATTCATTTTTCCTCGTTAGCACCTAGTCAGGTATGCTAATTCCTTGACGGAACATCTAGTCAGAATGTACTGTTTCTCGTCGGAATGCTTAGTCAAGCACTCCGATTTTGTACCTTTTTCATCAGAACGCTTAGTCAAGCACTTCGATTAAATTTTTGTTCCCCGTCAACGCCTAGTCAGGTACGCTGATTCTTCTGACGGAACATCTAGTCAGAATGTTCTGTTTTCCCCCTCTTTTCGTTTTGTGCAATTGTCCATGGACTTTTCTTCGCCCTCATTCATTTTAAATTTCGGTCGAAAAGGGGCATTCTGTAAGACCCTGATTTTGGCCCATTTCTTATTGAGGGCAATTTTTTTTTTTTTTTTTTTTTTTTTGTCATTTAGGTCATATTAGGTTTTTTTTTTCATGCATTTTTTATTATTATGAAAAATATAAAAAAATGGAAAAATCATTAAAAATAAAAAATAATCTAAAAAATGCAAAAAAAAAAAAAATTTGTTAAGAGAGTTGGGCTTAGGCCTATAACTTTAGTTTTGTGGTAGTGGGTTTTAATTTTTGTTATTTTAATGGGTTTAGCTTAGGTATTAGTGTGTCTTAGTTTTGTTTTTTTAATTGGCATTTGTTTGTTATTGGGCCTTATGATAGAGTTTTTTTTTTATTAGTTCTTTTAGTTATCTGAGTAAATGGGTTTGGGCTGGGTTTAGTTTAGGTTTGTGTATAGATATAGGCTAATGGGCTTGGGTTTGGGCTTAGGATATTGAGTGTGTAATAGTTTTATTTTATTTTTATTATATATATCAGGATCAATCATCTAGAAAGGGGATCAAGTGGAAGGATCTTGGCCCTTGGATTAGGGGTTAGAAAAACCCTAGAAACAAAAGGGAAGGGGATCCGTAGAAGAGGGAGAAGCCGAAAAAGAGAGGAGTCCTTGACTTTGGTTTTGAGAAGAGAGAAACACGTTGTAGAGGGAAGGGGGAACCGCTTCCAGAATAACTTTTGGAGCCTTTCTACTTCTCCTCTCACCCAGTAATAACTCTGAAGAAGGTGGCCATTGTTACTGAGAGAGGAAGAGAAAGAAGGAGTAGAGAGGAGGAAGGCTGCAGCCGCCGCCGCTATTGCAGCAAAAGAGAGAAAGAACCGCTGCAGTGGAAAATCAGAAAGAAGACCTAGAAGAAGAGGAAGAAAATATCAGTCACAGATATATTGGAGCTTATAAGAGAATCAAGGCTCTCTTGGTTGATTGTTCTATTCCTGGGAATGGGTCGCCATTTCATGTGAGAGGAAAGAGGTGAGCGAGAGAGAAAAGATAGTGAGAGAGAGGGAGTCTGTGACACCAAGGAAGAAGAGATCGTAACCATAGCTGCGGCTAAGGGAAAGGAAAGGGAAAAACAAGATTAACACCCTAGGAATACTCGATAGCTACGGGTGAGTTCAATCTCCTTCTCTATGTGCTTCTGTTTTATTTGTTGGTCATTTGCAATTTATTCATACAATATATTGCTGGAGTTGTTTATCCTAGTTGGTTGCCGATTCTCTATTTCTGGATATGACTCTATGAACTTGATCCCTGTGCCCTGTCGATTTTAACAAGTTTCTTGATACATTGTTATTATGTTTAGTTTTGTCCATATGCTGTATGACCCGTTGTGGTTCATGATCTGTTTTCTTGATTTCTCCAATTTTAAATCCATTATGTTTACAATCCATGTGGTTTCTTTGATGTTGGGTTTTGGTCGGTAGGATAGAGTCTCAAGTGGGAACTGTTTTTTATAGAAAGAAAACCCAGGTTGGTGGAGATGAGTACTTGATCATTGGGCTATATTCCCCTCTCTGGTCAGATTTTCTTTCTTCAATGAGCACGCCATATGGTTAAACGGACATTCCGTTCTTGCTTTGTAAATGCCGGATTCAGTCAGAAAAGAGTGCAAGTTTAATATTAATAGGGACACCAGGATAGAGGAGGGAATTTTCTGTTTTATGGAGAAATAAATTTTTTATTGTGATTACGATGGAGTCGGTCCTAGTAATTCTTCTTTTATTATTGTTTCGGATTCATAATTTTCTTAGGATTGTGTTGTCCTTGTTTCATGTCCATCATTGTGGTTTTTGCATTGTTTAACCTCCTTTTGCATCACTTCCACCTTGTTTTGAGTCTCCTACGCATGGTTTCATTTTTTTTTGTCTTTGTTCTTTTATCATTAGTTTTAGTTTTCTTGTTTATGGCAAATCCAGGTGGGCTGGTTGTCTCATTCTTCATGGTCAAAGCCTGGTCCAGGATTAGTTTGGTTACTTTTAGTAGTCAAATCTGATGTGTGAGTGAATTGGTTTATTATCTTGTGGTCAAATCTGGTTTAGATCGATATGGTCCTCAATGACAAATCGGGTCTGGCTGAAGATGGTCCTTTTAATGTTAAATCTGATTTGGTCAGTTTATGTTCCTTGATGCCGAATCCGGTTTGAGTTGTTATGTTGCCTTTAAATGTCAAATCTGGTTTGGGGTGGTCATATTTCCCTTAATATTGGTCCCGTTAATGTCAAATCTGGTTCGGTTTGAATTAGATAAATCTGGTTTGGTTTGATATTTTTATTAAATCAGATTTCATGTTTAAAGATAGAACCATTCCACTTGCTTAGCTTGTTCCATACTTGGGTTGGATTGCTTGATGTATATCTGGATTCATGCTTAGTGTAACGTGCTTATTGCTTGCCATATTGCATACTTGATCTGGTTCTAAGTGCTCAAATGGATTTTGATGTGTGAGTCCCCTTCCCCAGCGTTGTCAACTTTAGGATGACTCCAGTGAGTCCATTCTCAAATCCCACGCTGACTGGGGTGGGCCCTGCCTAGGCCATGGGCCCGCTCAACCATTAGGGTTCGTCACATAATTGTTTCCCCCCTCTCAAAGAAAAATATCAAAAAAAAAAAAAAGGAGAGAAAAGAAAAAATACAAAAAAGGTGTCATGTTTGCATGTTTTCAAGCGACAGTTGGGTCATGTTTGATCTCCAACCTAGCGATTATCCAGATTCATTTTTGGCCTGAGGGCATTTCGTTTCCCATCTTTGGGAGTTGGTTTGTGGACCAGTCACTTTCAGAATGTTAGTTTGCCTTGCTGAGTGTAAGAAGTCGAGGTCCGAGTACCTTTTGAGTTTGCCTTGCCGAGTGCAAGGAGTCGAGGTCCGAGTACCTCTTGAGTGATGCCTTGCCGAGTGCGAGGAATCGAGGTCCGAGTACCTCTTGAGTGATGCCTTGCCGAGTGCTGGGAGCTGAGGTCCAAGTACCTCTGTGGTCCGAGCACCTCTTGAGTGATGCCATTTGGGGTCCAACAGCCCATTAACTGCTGGGAACTACGTTTGACCTGATTCTCTAAAGAGATACGTAGGCAGCGGGAAGTGGAGAACTCTGAGTAGTTCACCCTTCGTGCATGGTCACACGTGCTTCCTTTGTCAAGGGAGCACCTCACACACAACCACAACCACAACCCCGCACGAACTACATTTGGCCTGATTCCCGCCGCACAGGGATACGTAAGCGGCTTGATCTCGAGCTCGGTCATCCATTATCTATTGTATTTTTTGTGTTATTCATTCTTTTAATTCATTATTTGTTTATTCATGATTATTTCATTTTTTTATCCATTCATTTATTCATTGATCCATTTATTGTCTGTTGACTTGTATTTTATTTTTTCAAGTCTATGTGGCGGCAACCTAAGTTAGAACAACTTAGAAACTTGGTCTAGGGTTCCCCATTTGCCTAGTTAGGTTAAATTGAACGACCTTACCATACATAAGTTTCAAGAATGTAGGAAAGGATAGGACAGAAGGAGACCGGTCCATTGACCGGGCGAGTTGGGTGCCTAACACCTTCCCAACTCATAACTTGACACTTACCCTTCTCTGTTAAGACTAGAAGCCGATCCATTGAGCATGAGTCATAGTGTCTCTCCAAGTGAGAGACCATTTATAGGTCCTAGACCTTATCTAGGTGGCGACTCCATATTTTACTCCATCCATTGGCGTGGATGGACAAAGTAACCAAGGCGAGAGCCTATTTTGATTTCGTGACGGATCATATGAAAATCCATTGTCCTCACAGAATGTTAGAACAAAAATTAAATCACAGAATTTCATGAACTAAAGCTAGGTTACGGCATCAAAGTAAAACAATAAAAATCGAGTCATTGTGATTTATGAACTAAACCAGATGAAAAAGATTGATGGAATCTATGAGTTTAAATGAAATTTACGAAGCTTACCATCACTCAGAGCTGTATTGCCTGAGCAAGAATGTGAGAACTACATGCAAATTTCGGGGATGAAATTTCTTTTAAGGGTGGGGGAGTTGTAAGACCCGCACTCAATGAACCCGATCTAAACCTTGATTTCATGTCGTAATAGGTTCTCTAATCATCACCAGGCCAGACGGGACGAGCGGATGACAATCAGGTACGAAATCAGACCAAACAGACCAACTTAAGTATGAATTTTATTCATACCGGTCGATGGTACCGGTCTATGGTACCGGTCGATCGGTATGGTCTGCGCAGCAGACTACCAAGATCCGGAATTGGATCTCTACAGGTCCCACTTTCCTAATTCTGAATCCTAGGACTTTTCTAATCCTAAGAGGCTTCCTAAACCTAATTCCTAGGCTATTTAAACCCCTCTAAACCTCCTAGAATCCCTTCCATTGATCCTCACAAACCCTAGAGAGGAGAAGGAGATTGGAGAAGGAGCTAGGAAGAAGAAGGAAGAGCCGCCGTTCGACGACGTACACCTTACGCCGGTCGACGGTAAGTGTTTAAACACTCCCTCTCACATTATGACTCTAGGATGGTTGGGTTGCTTGGTTCAATACCATGCAAAGTAGGTATTGACCTAAACCCTACTTTGCCGTCAAACCCTAATTGTCGTTAAACCCTAGATTCGAGTTCTAGGATGAATATCATCAAAACTAGACCTGAATGGAGTTGGAAACAACACTAACTCAAAGCTCAGACTTGGAATGTGTAGGAGAAACCCTAGAATCAATAGAAAGTGATCAACAGCAGTCGAAAAACTAAGTGTATGGTCTTACGGAGACATACCGGTCGACCATACCGGTCGCACCCCATGCGACCAGTACCGTGACCGGTACATCTTGGGGAGTGGCCTGTGGGGACTGACTGACCATACCGGTCGTAGGTTTTCCCATAGTGCTACGATCGGTACATGCAACCGGTCAGCTCTGTGAGTGTAATTTTTGTAACATCGTTGGGTTACGATCAACGTAAACCCTAAGAAACTATTCTAATTGAACCCTAATATCATGTAGGACTTTGTGATAGCACGTTTGGATCTTGTGACGTGGAGCAAGCTATCAAATGAACGTCAGGTAAAGGAATCGGACCTAAACCCTAATAATTAATGGACAGTAAACCGTTGCTAATAACCCTGAATCTTTGGTATGATGTTTGTGCATTCTCACATGTCATCTTTTATTTCCAGTTATTATATTTGTTCATGCATATTTCATATGCTAGGATGTGATTGTTAGGCATGTGATTGTTTTCGTTAGTGTGTGGAATGGAAAGGGCCTGGGGTCTAGGATCATTCCTCACACTAGCATCTTTTTGTAGTATTCTATCTTAGCATCCTTGGTGCAGGTAGGGCATCAGGGGGAGATCGTGGCACTGTGGTCTCCAGCCTGGCCACCACGCTCTAGCTCTATCTTTATGCCGTAGGGAGTTATGTTGGGATGGAATCTACATGTGTATTGTTCTGTCTTAGTATGCTTGGTGCGGGTAGGGCATCAGGGGGAGGTCGTGGCACTATGGTCTCCGGCCTGGCCACCACGCTCTAGCTCTATCTCTATGCCGTAGGGAGCTGTACTGGGATAGAGCTTACAGTGATGACATATAAGATTGATTAGTTGCGAGCCCAGTTTACGAGCCCTAGCCAATAGGGGCTTATGTATTGGTATGGATAGAGCATCAGGGGAGGTAGTGGATGCCTTAGCTCTATCTCTATTCCATGATGGGTGCATGTGGGTTGACAGCGGTGTGATCTACTGTACGATGCTACACACTCGTGTATAGAGGTGCGGTGGCCACCAATCCATTCTATAGCACATTGCAAACTTAAACCAGACCACAGTATAAAATGATTGTTACTCATGCATATAATATTGTTACACTGTCTGATTGTCTTACTGAGCTAAGTTGTGAGCTCACCCTTTGTATATACACTATTTTTAGATGTTGATGCAGGTTACACGGTGGACGACTATATGAGCGCTCTGGCGTATGGAGGTGTTGCTGCTCTGGACGTACAGGCAGGAGAGGACGAGCATGACGCTTCATGTGAGTGCCCTTTCTGCGTGTACCTTTTATTTTATTTTATTTGTTTCAGTTATTTTTAAAGTGATGTAAAGATATTTAATTACGTTTGAAATTTGGATAATTGGATACTTATTTAAATTTATCAATAGAATACTCAGTTCATTTATTTAAAGACTTTCATTCTATATATTATATTCTGATTGTGGTTATGTGCAATGGTTTGTATGAGTGGACACGGTCTTATTGTGATCCTGGTGTGAACTGTTGGTTCAGTGACGGTTCACTCACACCATTCTGGTTGGTTCAGAATTGGGGTGTGACAAAGAAGAACATTGACTCACTATCAGGAAGTCAGATCTTCACCGTTGGAGAAATAAAAAAAATAAAAAAAATAGAACACCATGAGATGTCATGAACAGATTCGTCGATGCTTGGGAAATCCAACTGAATCGGGCCAGAAAAGGAGCAATCAACATCGAAATATGGTTAGAATCGCCAGAATAAAGTAGCAAACCTAGATCTGAAGTTAGGTTTTCCAAAATACCAAGAAGAATCTCAAATCTCAGAATGACGAATCGAATCGACCGTTGGAGTTTCTGCCATTGCACTACCGCCATCGCTGTGGCACCAGACCACCGCAGTCGCTGTCGCACTAAATCACCGCTGCTACTCCTTCTTCTTCTTCTTCCCTCTCTCTGTTCTTGACTTTCTCTCTTCCTCACTTTCTCTCTGCTAATATTCTGATTCCTGATTGAAAAGGCAATATCTCTCTGCCTCTCTTTTATATCTTATTTTTTTATTTTGACTATAATGCCCCTTAATTAGATCAATCAGAATATCTTAACATTTGATCCACCATGGATCTAGAATCTTGTTTTCAGAATCATGTGGACACCATCTTTGACTATGTAAATTGATTTATTTACTTATCATTATTTTTTATTTGTTTTTACTTTATTTGTTTTAAGCTTTAAAGTAGGAAAATTAATTAACCAATTTTCTTTTTCTCTAATCTAAATAATTTTAGTAATAATTTTATTTTAATAATTAAAAAAATTTACCTTGAGCTAAGAAAAATCAATTTAATTTGCTCGAGAAAATTGAAACATCTACAACTGGGCCGAGCTCATACGTGATTACTGGAGGGTTCGCAGTGGGAAATACCTTTGCAAAATCCACAAGAGCATATGCCCGAGAGCTGAACCTTGCTGATTTTACTCCCAAGAAGTCTCGAGTAGGAGATCTCATCATCTTCAGCAAAGATGACTTAATTAATGTCGTGTCGCCACATGAAGAAGCCCTCGTGGTTACAACCGTGATATCCGACTTCAATGTCAGCCGCATCTTAATCAACACTGGAAGTGTAGCTGATATCCTTTATTACCACACCTTCCTAAAGATGAACTTCACTGATGACATGCTTAGGCCTGCGGTGTAGTCTTTGACCGGATTTATTGGTGACTATGTGTGCATGAAGGGTGGAATCTGCCTACCCATCATGATCGGGAGCAAGCCTGCGCAAAAAGTTATTAATGTCAAATTCTTGTGAGTCGAGCTCTAAGCTAGCTATAATACCATCTTTGGACGCCCATCCTTATACAAGCATAGGAGCTGCTTGTCAACTTTCTATCAAGTCATCAAGTTCCCAACCGACCATGGAACCGGATAATGCAGAGGAGATTAAAGAATCTCGAGGCAGTGCTATGCGATAGAGCTAGGCTTAAGCAAGAAAAGTATAGGTGGATCTTCTTTGCATGCTTCAGAAGACCTCGGCAAAGGGAAAAAACAAAAAGATGTTGCGACAGGAAAAGAGAAAGCCTCGATCCAATCCATAATAGTGGAAGACCTCAGAGATGACCTCTGTCAAGAACAAGGGACACCAGTAGAAGAGCTTGTCCAAATTCCAATCTCAGAGGACCAGCCCCTTACACTTTCAAGATCAATGCCTCGCTGCAAGGAAAAATACGAGAAGACCTTATAATTTTCATATGAGAGAATGCAGATGTCTTCGCATGGTCGGGGCAGATATGACTGGCATCGATAGAGAACTTATGGCGTATCACCTATCCGTTGGCCCCCAATATCTACCAGTGAGACAGAAGAAGACAAGCTTCGCACCCGACAGACAGGCTATTATAAATGAAGTTGTGGAGAAGCTCCTGCAAGCACATAAGAGAGGTAAAATACCTTAAGTGGCTATCTAACATTGTAATGGTCCCTAAATTGAGAGATCGCTGGAGAATTTGTATTATTTTACTGATCTCAAGCATGTCCCAAAGATAGCTATCCCCTAACTCGAATTGATCAATTAATTGATAAAACCTTGGGCCATGAGCTCCTGTCATTTACGGATGCCTACTCAGGATACAATCAGATCTCGATTTTTCGAGAGGATGAAGAAGGCATTGGCTTCATCACGAGTCAAGGAACATATTGCTACAAGGTAATGCCCTTTGGCCTAAAAAATGTTGGGGCAACTTATCAGCGACTAGTGAACAAGATTTTCAAGGACCAAATTGGTAGGAACATGGAAGTGTACGTTGATGACTTCCTCGTCATGAGTCTGAAGGCTCAAACATACATAGACGATCTCCGAGAGGCCTTCGAGGTACTTTGAAAGAATAAAATGAAGTTGAACCTTGGAATGTGCGCCTTTGGAATACTGTCGGAAAAATTTTTAGGCTTCATGGTATCCTAACAAGGGATAGAGGCTAATCTAGCCAAAATAGAAGCCATCTAGAACATGAAAGCTCCCCAGAGCATAAAGCAAGTACAAGAGTTAACAGAACAGATCGCCTCCCTCAGATGGTTCATGTTGAGGTCGATCGATCGATGCTTGCCCTTTTTCAAGACTCTCAAGGGGAACAAAAAATTTGAGTGGCCTGAATGCCAACAAGCCTTCGTAGAATTGAGAAAGTATTTGTCGATAGCGAGGTGTTGGTCAAAGAGGTCGACAAGACATAACGACCCATATATTATGTGAGAAAAGTGCTTATGGACGCAAAAACTTGGTATCAAGCCATAAAAAAAGCATGCCCTAACCTTGTTAATTGTCGCGCAGAAGTTGATGCCTTATTTCCAGGCCTACACGATCGTGGTACTAACTACCAAATCACTAAAGAAAATATTGACTTGAAATGACGTGTCAGGAAGAATGATTAATTGGGTTGTAGAACTTGGAGAGTTTGACATTTAATACAAGCCAAGAACGGCAATAAAAGCCCAGGCCTTGGCCAATTTTCTCGTCGAGAACACAGCATTGTAGCTACGTCCTCCAACCCCTGCCCCTGAGCCGATGGCACCATCATGGAGTCTTTTTGTTAACAGGGCTTCTAGTGAACACCAGGCAGGGCAGGAGTAATGCTGACGAGCCCTGAAGGGTTCAAGATAAAGAGTGCTATGAAGTTCGATTTTGCGGTCACCAACAATGAGGCTAAATACGAGGCATTGATTACGGGGTTGTGGTTAGCAAGAAGCTTCATGGTCACCCACATCTCTATGTACAGTGATTCACAAGTCATGGTTAAATAGGTAACGGGTGATTACGAGGCCAAAGTCACCAAGATGCAAGCATACCTCGAAAAAGTAAGAGAATTTTTGACATTCGAAATGTCGACAAAGAAGACAATGTGGAAGCCGACCTGTTGTCGAAACTCTTGAGCTCTGACCTTATACAGTTCGATAGCTCTGTATATATAAGTCAGTTGGACAATCCGCGCATCAATCTTGAAGTTGACGTCCACATGATCATCAACGAACCATGTTGGATGGATCCTATACTTTCCTTCCTGAAAGACAATGTATTACCCAATAACCGAAAGGAGGCGAGGAAGATACAAATAAGGTCAAAATGGTATATGGAGTACGATGATATCCTATACAAGAAAAAATTTCCCTTGACTCTTCTACGGTGCTTGCGACCCTCCGAAGTTGCAGGAGCGATTGAAGATGTATACAAAGGCTTATGCGGAAGCCACCAAGCAGGTCGAAACCTCACCCAAAAGTTAGTTCGACAGGGATATTACTTTGCAAGCATTGTGAAGCAATTTGAGGATTATGTGAAGAAATGCATACAGTGCCAAAGGCATGCCAGTATCCAATATCAATCAGTTGTGCTATTACAGTCAATAGTCAATAGCCAGCCCTATACCCTTTGTTGTATGGGGCATGGACATCCTCAGACCATTTTCCCTGGGACATAAGCAAAGTAAATTCCTGATAGTGGCAATTGATTAATTCACCAAATGGATTGAAGTCGAGCCAATGCCCAGGATAACTGCTCCAAAGGTGATGAAGTTTTTCAAACTCTCTGTAGGATACCATTGTGGCATTTCCCAAGTGGTAGTAATTGATAATGGAAAATAGTTCGACTTGAACAGATTTTGAGCCTTCTGCAGTCAGTACAAGATCGCCCAATACTTCACCTTGGTACACCACTGAAAGGCAAATAAATAGGTCGATGTCACCAATAGAATCATCTTTGATGGATTAAAGAAGAGGCTCGAACAGGAAGAAGCCATTAATAGAGAAATGTTGATTGGCCTAAGGAGTAAACTTAGCGAGGAAAGAAGAAGGTAGGTAAAAGAGCTACCCAGTGTTGTATGGTCCTACAGGACAACCAGTCGAACCCCTATAGGCGAAACACCCTTTATGCTTAGCCACGGGGCAGAGGCTGTTATACCTGTCCAGATTGTGCACAGAACATTCTGTCTAGCCAACTTCGACGAAGATACAAACAGAGAAAACATGTTAGTAAACCTTGATATCCTAAAAGAGGTCCGAGAAGCAGCGCACCTGAGAAATGCATCGTACCAAGCTCGAGTGGCAAGCCACTACAACAAAAGGGTTAAAGAAAAAGTGTTCCAAGTAAGAGATCTTGTATTGAGGAAAACCTCAGCCTCCAAGCCCGCAAGGCAGGAAAAATTGGCCCCCAATTGGGAAGGACCCTACAAAGTGGTCAAAACAACCAGAATAGGGGCATACCATTTATAGAAGATAGATGGTGAAGCGATACCAAGGACATGAAACACATCGAATCTACAAAAATTTTATTCGTAGAATATTGTAATCCAAGTAGAAATCAATAAAGATGCTTGATTACAAGA
This sequence comes from Protea cynaroides, assembly GCA_028583415.1. Classification (NCBI taxonomy): domain Eukaryota; kingdom Viridiplantae; phylum Streptophyta; class Magnoliopsida; order Proteales; family Proteaceae; genus Protea; species Protea cynaroides. The sequence goes on along the minus strand of JAMYWD010000681.1, from coordinate 19,159 downwards.
GAAACTATTTTAACATTTCGGTGTGGACCTTGAGAGCATCAAAGCTTGGAGGGTCGATGTGCTTAAAAGCTCAAAGGGTTGAATCCATCAACGAAAACCTCAGTTGGGAGATTTATTTTTAATACCCTAGGCTGCCCCAAGAGCATCGAAGCTTGGAGGGTGGATATCTATCCTTAAAAGCGAGTTAGTTATATCTTCAGCACCAAAGACATTGTCGAAGGTACTAAAGCTCGGAGAGCCAAATCCATTGGCGAAAACCTCAGTTGGGAGATTTATCTTCGATACCATAGGCTGCCCCAAGAGCATTGAAGCTTGGAGGGTGGATATCTATCCTTAAAAGCGAGTTAGTTATATCTTCAGCACCAAAGACATCGTCGAGAGTACTGAAGCTCGGAGGGCCAATTTCATCGCCAAGAACCTTAGTTGGGAGAATAATCTTTGATACCCTTGGCTGCCTTGAGAGCATCGAAGCTCTGAGGGTGGATATCTATCCATAAAAAGAAAAAAGGTGCCTATATCTTCAGCCTCAATGACATCGTTGAAGGTATTAAAGCTTGGAGGGTCGATTCCATCGACAAGAACCTCAGTTCGAAAAAGCAACTTCAACACCCTCAGCTGCCTCGAGAGTGTCAAAGCTTGAATGGTGGATACCTATCCTTCGGTAAAATGAAATAAAGCTTTAAAAAAGAAGAGGAGACACAATTTTCATTTACGTCACAAAAAGAGGTTACGAAAACTACGTATTCATTCATAAAAGGAAAAAATGTACAAGTACTTCAACCAAAAAAAAAAAAAAAAAGGAGAGCTTCAAGGGTAACTTCGCGGGTTAGTTGGGGGCATCTCTTGGTCGATTGGAGCTGGAGGGTCACCAACACCTTGGGTAGTAGTAGGGGGAACCTCAAAAGTTGAAGCAAGTTGAGCAATTGGTTCGAACCCCGTGGGCTCTAAGGAGGTCTGCTAGCCAGAAGAAGCGAGTGTCAGTGGGGTTGGCACTCTTGGAGAAGCAATAGAGCCAAGGATCTTCTTGAATGCGCTCACCTGAGTCAGATCCAGGCTGGGATAGCTGGCTTAGATGAAGTCACGGGTCTCGGTGAGGATGGGCGGCAGCATCTTGGCGAGGGAAGCAGATACCATCTTTTTATACTCGGCCCCAGCCTTGAAGTCATCCACCTCCTTCAACTCGGCCTCCCTAATACAGGCCCCCACAGAAGCTTCCAGCTCCTCCTTCTCCTGACGGAGACCATCCAAGGATGCCTCATAGGTGACCTACTCGCCCTTTCGAGCCTTATCCACAGCTGCCAATCTCTCTTTGGCGTACCTGAGCTGGTCATTCAAAGCGATTTTCTTGTCCCTCAGTAGCCGATTACCTCGAACTTTGGCATCCTCCTATTCCTGCTCTACATCCCGCTCCTTTTCCACCTCAAGCTTCTCCTCCTGGAACTTTTTCACCTCCACCTCGAGGTCCTTGACCCTGCCTTGAGCCTGTATAAGCTTTAACTGCCACTCCTTGGTGAATTGATCGGACTTGTCATGGTGCTTTATCACATCCACTAGTTGCTGTCGGACCTACTATAGCTTGTCATCAAGATCTTCCATGGCAGCCCTAGACTTGAGCAAAAAGTGAACAGCCTACAAGCGAGGAGAACGGTGTTAAGAAGGGGAAAGTATAAGAAGAAAAAGAAAGGACGAAAATAATATAGAAATATACCTCAGCATGATGGCACAGTTGCCTCTGATAGGCCGAGGAGTATGGGAGCTCCTCATAGTTTATGATGTCCAATGGGAGCCTCATGCCTTGAAGTAGCTCTTCCGCTGTTGTCGGGCTTAGGATGGTTGACTGCTTAATTGATAGATTGACCTCTGGGATGAAGGAGTGACATCCTCATCAATGTCAGCAGGGGGTGAGGCATGCCTAACCCCCAAACCCTCGCCTTCCAAAGAAGCGTGGGTATCCTCATCATGCTCGACATCTGTGTAACAAATAAATTGTCAACGATAAGTGAAAATGCACAGGTACCAATAGGAAAGTGGGGAAAAGGTCAAAGTTTTACCCTGGGTCTCCTCGAGGACCCTGGAAGACTTCTGTTTCTTCTTCTTTTTTCTGTCCCTCTCACCATGAGGGCGCTTCATCCTCTCCCGATACCTCAGCTCGGTGCCCTTTTCACCTTCGGCCCTCTCAGTTACTTCGAGGACCTCAACATCATCAGCGTTCCTGGCACCCTCTAGGGTGATAGCCTCATCTCCAGCAGGAGAGCCTACTGGGGCTCCGAGGTTTGTTGTTGTAGGACCCTCGACGAGACCCTCTCCCTCTTGGGTTTCAATAAGCCTCGCGGAAGGTGTCGCTAAAGCTCACACCTCGAAAGGTTCAAAAGGTGGAGGGGTTTCTGCCAATAGAGCCTCTCCAATATCGTCCAAGTCAATGTCCACTGCAATGATGCAAATGCAACGATTAGTTTACAAACAAAAGCATAAAAGATTGGCTCTGTGAGGGGTGCTCACCCAACACAGCATCCCGGAGGAACTTGAGGTTAGAAAGGTCATCGACGGACGGGGCAGGAATTGCTTGAATCATGCCTACGCATTCTTTGAGGTTCGGATGGATCAACGGCACCTTGTTAGCTGGTAGTAGTTGATCTCAGCCCAGCGATTGCGAGGCCAGCTATCACGGGGAAGAGGATCCCAAGAAATGAAAAAGAAACTGGTTTTCCACTTGTGGTGGGTAATGATAATATATATCCTTGGCCTGAGGGTAGTCTACATTGGGGTGACACTGGAAGTAGTACCAGCCCAGCCACGCAGTTGGTGAGGCAGTAACTAAGCAGATTAATTTTTTAAGTGGGCTACCTTGTAAAGAAGCCCACACTGTTTTGAGTGGGCGAGAAAGCTGGTTATCTCAGTCACCCGTTGGGGGTAATCTGTGTAGGAGCCAACCCGTAGCTATCCAGCAGCTTGAAGCAAATGGTTGGCGCAAGAAGACGAAATCCAAATTGGAACATCTCTTCATACACCACCATGGCTTCGTGGCGGGGCATAAACATTCTTTCGTCAAGCTCCACCAACTGAAGGGCGAAGGACTCCGAAACCCTATACAGTCGTCTAAACTCCTCTATGTCAGATTGTATGAGCATACTCTAAAACCCGCCAGCGGTGAATTAGACCCCTTGGGAACCTTGGCCGATGGTTTTGGATTAGGTTTGGTTGCTTTTATTTGGGCAGCCTAAGCTGCCCTGGCTCTCTTGATGTCCTGCGCCCACCCTCTTCTAGTTTCATAAATTACCAAGGGGATCCCCTATTCCTCCTGAGGAGCAGGGGTAGAGGTAGAAGTCAGGCCACTGTCTCTGGCGACAACCAGCTCGGTGGCTGGCCTCTTGGGGAGATTCAAATCTAACCTTCGGTTGGGTCTTTTGAGCCTAGCCATTACTTACTTGAAAGAAGAGCTGGAAACTGAAGACTGAAGCACAACACATTGAAGACTTGACGCACTGGAAAGCTCTGATCGTTGCGAACAAGTGGAGAAGAAGGAAGAGAATACCTACAAAGAGCGGGGTTTAAATAAACACCGTTCTTGAACATGGCACATGTCTTTGGTTCAGGTCCGTGCCTCGCTTTGAGCATAGGCCATAATGGCCTACAATTCACCGTAATGGCTATAATTGAAGCATCAGGGCGGTTAGGGAACACGTAGCCGCCCCTTATGCGATCAAATCTCATTGCATTAAAGACAGTACAGCGCACCAAGCTTCTTCATTGGAGAACCAAAGGACTGGTGAGACCCACATGATCACCATGGAGACTTGAAAATCCCGTGCAAAAGGCTGACGTTTTGATAGCACCTCGTTGCTTCGCTACCTCGCACACATCGGATAATTCGCTGAAGGATGTCCATACTGCAACATCGACTGACACAGGGGAGCATTTATTGCTCTCCCAGCCTTTACAAACCTATAAGAGCAAAGGGCATCTGATATGAGGGATACTAACATCCTATTAAGAATTGCCACATGTATGTGGATCATTACATCGAAAGAGTCACAACGTATATTGCGCCTCAGATGGTCAAGGCAAGAGATGCTCTTGCAAGGCCTCGACCTGGTCTTGATGAAAGCTCAATCTCGATAGGTCAACTCCTTGAAGTGCTTGAGGCTAGTCATCGTGGTCGGAGCCTCAAACACAGTCAAGGAGCCTCGATATCGTCGAAGCTCTACACTACATCAAAATGGCTTGAAGAGGTCGTGGCCTCACAGCGTCACCAACTCAAACCAATATTCCCAGATGCATGGTTGAAAACCCTATCTAGGGGACCATTATAAATAAGGAGAGATCTTTTATGGTATAATGCTTGGGAGCAATCTCTGAAATCCAATAACAAAAGTCAGGATTTAAAGGGACAAGCATGGAAGGAATCTCTTGAATTATGCAATAGTGAGGGTGATCCATGCTCGTTGTGAAGGTATCTTGCCTTATTAGGCGAGACAATAGGTCTTCCTATTCAGATCACTCTCAGGCTATATGTCTGGGAAAAAACACAAGCAAACACAGATTGAATCTCCTCTCTGAACTTGGACCGAAAAACTATTAGAATCCTTTGACAAAAGGGATAGCCTTCTGTGTCTATTCCATACTGCTTGTTCACCGGACTTACTTAGGCATCGAAGTGGTCTCAGGGTTTCACAACCTGACCATCACATGGTGTCTTCTTCTTGTGCAGAATTCCGGAGAGCTAAAGGACAAACTTGTTCTGTGCAACAACAGTGTATAAAGGAAAGTTTATGTAGTGGTAATCTTGTTGTGGTCAAGAAGTTAGCAAACTCTAAAGGTAATGGGTAGGATTTTATTAATGAAGTTGTGACCATCGGAAGGATTCATCATGTCAATGTGGTACGACTTATCGGATTTTGCTTCAAGGGATCAAAAAGGGCTTTAGTGTATGACTTCATGCCCAATGGGTCCATAGACAAGTTCATCTTCACTCAATGGTTGACAAGATTTTTTTTAAGTTGGGAAAATATGTACAATATTGCCTTAGGAATTGCTCATGGGATTGAATATCTCCATCGAGGTTATGCTATGCAAATTCTTCATTTGGATATCAAGCCTCACAATGTTCTTCTGAATGTGGATTTAACTCCAAAAATTTTGGATTTTGGGCTCGCCAAACTGTATCTAACAACTGATAATACTGTTTCTCTCACTGCAATGAGGGGAACAATAGGATACAAAGCTCCAGAGCTGGTTTACAAAAACATGGGAAGTGTCTCTTATAAGGTTGATGTTTATAGTTTTGGAATGTTGCTAATGGAAATGGTAGGAAGAAGCAAGAATGTAAACCCCCTTGCTAAAAAACTACAAGTCTACTTTCCATCATGGATATATGAGAAACTAAGTCAAGGAGAAGATATGGAAATGGAAGATGCCACTGAGGAAGACAAGAGTATAATAAGAAAGATGATCGTAGTCGCATTATCTTGCAAACAATTGAAGCCTGGTGATCGCCCTTCCATGAGTATAGTCATAGAAACGCTATAATCCCCAGCTGAACTTTTACAAATGCCACCAAGTCCTTTTCTAGGATTATCACTAAGAATGGAAGAAGATGAAACTTTTAAAGAGCCATCAACCACTTCCTTGTAGTGAAGTTCATCATCGAACTATTCGGCGATCCGATCAAATTAAATGTGATCTATATTGGTTTCTTGTAAGCATTAATAGTCTACTTTATGTAATAAAAAAAATTTGATTATCTCTGTTTTGACTTTTTCTTTCCTTTTTCCCTTTGTTTTGGTTATTTTCGCCACTTTCTTCCATCAACGAAGATATCACCGAAATACTTTGAGTGGCTGATATTTTACTTCCATTTAAGCAATAAAAAAAAAACAAAGAAGATACCGCCAGTTCCCTCTTCTGCAGTTCCAGTTTATTTGACTTTTTTTTTTTTTTGAACAAAAATTTTCTATTTATCACCAGGAAAAAAAGAACCGAAGATATCACCAGTACTAAAGAGTCACGGACGATGATGAAACCTCTTATCATAGGTTTCACGGGTAATTGATTTCATTCCATAATATTTATGTTTCTCCAAATATGCAATTTCAGCTTTCAATTGGATAGTTTGTTGGTTTAGATCTTGTGTTTTAGGGCTTCAGATTCTTTCTAAAGATGTAAATGGATCGAATTAGGTACGGATAGGATACTATCTGAATTTGAATTCGGAATTTGACAATTGCATCCGTATCCGACGGATTAAAATAATGAAAATCCGAATTCAAATTCGCATCCGAATCCAGAAATAAAAATAATGAGGAAGAATGAAGAGAAATCAAGACCTGAAATCTGGTTGGACGAAATGGCTGGAGTACTCAGACTGTTTTGCATATTTTGAGTCTAAAACGGAATTTTCAACTCTTATTTTGGAAGATTTACAAAGTTATAAAACGATAAATCAAGAAGTTAAAAAAACAAGAAAACAGTGAAGAATCTGATCAGGACAGCAAGAGCAGTGAGGCGCGAGAGAGTGAGAGATGATTGGAGAAGTAATAGGGTGACAGACGAAGGCCGACTGCAGAGCTCGTAATCGCCGCCTCCCCTCATCCAGTTGCTCCGATTTACTTTTTCAGCCGCTATTCTCTCTCTCTCTCTCTCTCTCTCTCTCAAATTCGAATTAAGAAACACACAAGTTGAAATTTAATTATTTTTAAATTGATTGAACGGCCAAAGATCTCAACTAAACCCATCCAAATGAAGGAAATCAAAGAAATTCTCATATATCCACTTCAGATTTGACCGCAATACCTTAATCTAAACTCATCTTCTCAATCGGTTGGGTCGGGAAAAATCCCATAAACCTAAAATAATTAGATTTAATCACAAGATAGATGTTTTGGGTCAACAGAGGAATTCCTCACACAATCAAGTGTTGGACTTTATGTTGTCATTGTTGGCAACTTGGCTAATATGACAGTATTTGTGAGCATACAGTCAAATAAATTAGGAGAGAGAGTGTCAGTGTAGGAGAGAGAGTGTCAGTGCAGTGACAAAGCTGGAGTAATCTGGAACAACCTCGCATGTGTGTTCTACATGTGTTTCAGATGGCTTGCAGTGAGTTAAATGGTATTCTACATCAAGTTTGATGAGAGAGAGTGACTGTGGACTGTGGACCCCATTGGTGATGTGGTACAGCTTCTCTAATGATGTGGCCGAGTTTCTGATGACACGACAGTGTTACTGAAGATATGATAGAGTTTCTCATGTTTCTCATATTGTGGAAAAAGCAATTGAAGAGAGAGAAAGAAGAGAGAGAAATTGGAGAGAGAAAGAGGAGAGAGAAAAATGTGAGTGGGACCCACAGGTGTAGTGGCAAGGTGACATGCCAACACGGCAGCCCACGGCACTTAGCATGCATGCACGCAAAGTTTCGGGTTCAAATTTCAAGGTTTGACAGAGTTTTAACTTTGGACCTATTTTTGGTGGTCCCGCAGCATGTTCATAGAAATCCGACAATGGAAAGATGTAGAGCGTCGAGTTATTTTTCCAACGTAACTTGAATCACTCAATTCCGACGTCGGATGAGAGAGATATCGCAGTTTCTGTCAGATTGCTCGAAAAAGTCATTTCACAAGTTGTTTAGGGGCAATTTCGACATTTCACAAGTTGTTTAGGGACAATTTCGGCATAAAAAGAGGAAAAGATGCAAGATCAGCGGCTGGATTTGAGCCACGATGCTCAGATCCACTTTGAATGGATTAGATCAAGGCGGGCTCGAGTGTAATGCGGCGGCAACGTCGAGATTCCATCGGGAGGCTTTTGGTTCGGCAAACGCAAGATAATATGATGATTCTTGTTACATGAAACAGGTACCTTGATTCCGTGTAACGCACGTACAGGTACGGCGACTGAGAAGATCCAAATCGAAGAGTCAAAAGTGGACTCAATCGCGCTTGACGTGATTTGTGTCGATCCAACGGTAATAAGACAATCCAGCCTTTTTAAGGTTATCTGACGGCTGGTAGAGGAGATTCTACATCACCCAATCAGCGTTCGACAACGCGTAGGAGCGGGTAGCGATTCCGTGTAGCGCAGGTGCACGGTATGCCTCCAAAAGATTCTGTTTTGAAATTTCTGATTGGCTGAACTTCAAACCGCCATAACTTCTTCATCCGAGCTCCAAATCGGTCCGTTCAAGTTGCAGTTTTCATATTTTTGGATGTTTTATACATTGGGTGCCGTTGGAAATCATAAAAATACTGAGAAAAATCGAAAATAGGGTTTTGAAGCTTAACAAAGGGTTTTTTTAGGGTTTTATGCCATGTGGGAGTAATCAATCACCAACTACCTCTTTTCTAAGCATCAATGGAGTGATAAATCCCTATGAGAGGTCAGTAGACCTTTTATTTTTACATTCATGATGATTATGGATTGCGTGAAAGAAATTAGAAGCCTGTCGATGAGGTGTGCTATGTGAATCTATCTCTATCATCATTGAAGGTTGTTAAAGAGTACCTGAGAGTAGTCTGAAGCTTCAAAGAGATTGTTGGTCATTCGAAAGCATAGTTTGTGAGATTTTTCAATTCTCTTATCTATTTATGCTTTCAATTTATTGTATGCTAGCGTATGTGCAATTGTTGAATACCTAGCTCGTGGGGAAAAACTGTAAGGCAAATTTATAAGCCTACAAAAATTGTTATTTGCTTCCCGTGGGTGCAGGTTAAGCGTGGTGTGCAGCGTGTGCTGAACACTGGGTACTTGATACCTGAATTCCTGGCATATGTGTGTCCTCCTAGTTTTATGCTGGGTAAATTGGGTGTATGTACTCCCTGCTGTGTAGATAGCAAAAAAAAGTGTATTGAGTATATACGGAGCCCATTGGACATTACTCCATGGACTAGCCATCATACACTGTGTTGGTGAACCACGTATATCCTGTGTTATGGACTGTCTTTATTTTTTTATATATTTTGGAGTGCATGGAATGACTTACAGGATGGGTGTGCAAATCTGGTAGACCTGGCCACTGAGTGGTAGCGAGGTAGATTTGCATGTGCTTATGTGTGTGTGAAAAGTTAGGTCTCCATCAGCTTTGGGCAGCAGTAAATAATTAAGGAGAATTTTTCGTAACAACGATTCACCCCCCTCTCGGTGTCATATCAAGTTCATCACCAAGAGCTCTCAATTTGACTTCTTTTCAGGTAACACTTTATTTTGTTTCTTCTACTGTTTGTCTTTGTTGGTTCAATTGTTTTGCTTGTTGCATTTCCACTAGATTATTGGTCTCTCTGTAATTTTTTTCATACTTTTAATGGGTTTCCTATTGTTAATTAATTTCTTCTTTTATTGTTCCACCCATGATCATCTTCTTATCAATTTGTTTTCTCTCTGTGCCTAGGTAGAGTTTTCCTGTAGTTCCCTATAGTTGCTTATTTTTTTCTTCCTCTAATTCTGTGTTTTCATAAGTTTCCCAGGAGTTTCATATTCCTTGCAGTATGTGTTCATTTGAGGGGGAAATTCTGTTTTGCTTATTCTTTTTTACAGAAGGCAATTTGGGTTGAGGGTGAGGTGCATGGTATATGGTTAGGTAGGGGGATATTTTGATCCCATTTCCTGTTTATAGTGAGGAAGGAATTTGGATGGATGGGCAGAATGAAATGTTAAAGCTTATCGTGAATGGTTGCCTTTGCTGTACTGTGAGAGGGGATTTAGTTGAAATGCTTTTGAAATGGGCTAAGGAAAAGTCGTGGACCAGTTGTGGTGACTGAGCTTGCAAAAAAAAACTGGTGAAGTGCAGAATGCATGGAGGTATGGGTTTCAATGTTCCTATTATTAGTTTATTCATCCTTGAATGTCATGCACTAGGTATCTTTGAATAAATCTATGAGTTGTTTGTTGATATGAGAATAGTCATGAATTTGTTGTTGGCACCATTTAGTAGGGAATGAGTATTGATGTTTGCTCTCTTTATTAAATTGACTACTCATTTTTACTGCTAAATGTAATGGTTTAAGTATGCAAATCTTAAAATCCAAGTGTTATCTCAAGGTTGGGGAATACAAGTGTTAGGTCCATAACTTCGAATAGTTGTGGGTACAGATTGAAGAGAAGCTAGAATTCTGAGTGAGAACAGTGATTCCATGCTTTGGGCAGCAATGTAGTTTAAGTAGATTGTAAGACCCGTACTCTGAAAACCCGGTCTAAACCTTGGTTTTTTGTCATGACAGGTCTTCCGATCATCACCGGGCCAGACGGGACAAGCGGATAACAAACAGGTACAAAATCGGACCGAAGTCGACCAATTATACCTGATTTTAGGTATACCGGTCGATGGTACCGGTCTTGGTACCGGTCGACCGGTATGGCCTGCGCAGCTATGTGCGGGAGTCTGGAAATTGGTCTCTGCGGGTTCCGCTTTCCTGATTTCGAATCCCAGAAGTTTCCTAATCCTAGTAGGGTTACTAAACCCTATTTCTAGCCTATAAATACACCCTTAAACCTCCTCAAATCCTTTCCATTGTCTCTCGCAAACCCTAGAAAAGAGAAAGAGGTGGAAAAGGAGAAGGAGCTGGGAGGAAGAAGAAGGAGCCGCCATTACCGTTCGACGAAGCTCACGCTACACCTGTCAACGGTAAGTGCTTGAATCCATCTTCTTATCCTATGTTAGTTATGTGGGTAGATCAATACCCTGCAAAGTAGGTATTGATCTAAAACCCTAAATTGGCCAATAAACCCTAAGTTGCCGTCAAACCCTAGATTCGAGTTTCGAGATGATATTCATCGAAACGAGACTTGAATGAGTTGGGGATAACTCTAACTCAAAGCCTAGACTTAGAATGGATAGGAGAAACCCTGAAAATCCATGTAGGATGATCGACAGCAGTCGAAAAACCCATGTATGGTCTTCTGGAGACATATCGATCGACTATACCGGTTGCACATAGTACGACCGGTATGTTGCGACCGCTACCTCTCGGGAGGTTATCTGTGGGGACCGGCTGACCATACCGGTCGCCGGTCTTTCCCCCAGGAGCTGCGACCGGTATATGCCACCGGTCAGCTCTGCGAGGGTATTTTGTAACCCTGTTGGTTTTCGATCAACATGAGACTCTAAGAATGTTATTTTAATGAAACCCTAATAATATTGTAGGACTTTGTGACTTGCCGTTTGGATCTTGTGACGTGGAGCAAGCTAACAAACGAGCGTCAGGTAAGGGAATCTGACCTAAACCTAATAATTAATGGACAGTAAATTGTTGTTAATCACCTGATTATATGAGATGTGTTGTTTGTGCATATTCACATGCCATCCTTTACTTTCAGTTATTATTATTGTTCATGCATTGATAGGATGTGATTGTTAGGCATGTGGTTGTTTTCGTTAGTGTGTGGAGTGGGGCATGGGCCTGTGATCGCTCTTCACATTAGCACTTTTTGTAGTATTCTGTCTTAACATGCTTGGTACGGGTGGGGTATCAGGGAAGGTCGTGGTACGGTGGTCTCCGATATTGATGTTGTCCCGGCCATTGTTATGTGGTACCGAGGATTCGAGTCGACGCTGGCTTGTCCACGATGCTTTAGCTCTATCTCTATGCCGTAGGGAGTTATGTTGGGATAGGGTCTACCTGCGTTATGTTTCTATCCTAGTGTGTTAGTTGCGGATAGAGTATTAGGGGAGGTATGGGAATGCCTTAGCTCTATCTCTATGCCGTAGACGGCTGTGCTGGGATAGAGCATACATTGATGACATATAGGATTGGTTAGTTGCGAGCCCAGTTTGCGAGCCCCGGCCGAGGGGGGCTTAGGTACTGGTATGGGTAGAGTATCAGGGGAGATGCGTGGGTATCTTAGCTCTATCTCTATTCCATGGTGGGTGCATGTGGGCCGATAGGGGTGTGATCCATGAGGTGCCACACACTCGTGTATAGAGGTGCGGGGGCCACCTAACCTTTCTATAGCACATTGCAAACTTAAAACCAGACCACAGCATAAAACTGATTATTACTCATGCATAATCTTGTGAAACTGTCTGATTGTCTTACTGAGCTGTGTTGTGAGCTCACCCTTTGTGTACACATTGTTTTTGGATGTTGATGCAGGTTATACTGTTGACGACTACGTGAACGCTCCGACGTATGGAGGTGTAGCTGCTTTGGATGTACAAGCAGGGGAGGACGAGCATGACGCTTCATGCGAGTGCCCTTTCTGCGTGTACCTTTGATGGGATTTTATTTAGTTGTTTCAGTTATTTTTATTTGATATTAGGAGATGTAAAAGATATTATATTTTATGGTTGAATTTGGATAATTGGATATTTACTTAAGTTATCAATAGATACTCAGTTCATTCTATTTAAAGTCTTCCGCTGTATATTTATATTCTGATTGTGGTTATGTGTAATGGTTTGTATGAGTGGACACGGCCTATTCGAGATCCTGGTGTGAACCATTGGTTCAATGACAGTTCACTCACACCGTTCTGGTTGGATTAGAATTGGGGTGTGACATAGATATTTTCTTTCTTGGCTGTTAAAATTTTCCCAATGAACTCGACAGCTCTTATGGCATAATTAGACATGCTTGTGCCATACCCTTGTTTGTCTGTTCTCATTGTCGGATCATTTGGCCTGCCTTTATTCAACTATTGATCTCCAAATTAGAATCTCATGATTGATGCCGACTTGTAATTGTTTGAGTTGAATTTCATGTTTGAACATTTTCTTATATACTGAATTGGAGCTTCTAATTGCTAAAATCAGATTCTGGCTTTGATGTGCAACCTCTTTCAATGTTGATCATAACCTGCTCTATTGTAACCCGTTTCAATGTTGAGGTGTGATCTTTCAGCATGTTTAACCTCGGTTCAATTACATGTTTAAATGCTTATGATTGCATGCTTAAATTGATTTGATGTGTGAGTCCCCTCCCCCGTTGTTGTGAGTTTCTTAAGGTGACTCCAATGAGTCCATATTTGCTGGGATCCCAAGCCCCATGCCTACTGGTGTGGGCCCTGCCTAGGTCATGGGCCCACTCAACCATGAGGGTTAGTCCCAAATTCCCCCTTTCCAAAGAAAAAAAATACAAAAAAAAAAGAGAAAATAAAAATACAAAAAGAGAAAGAAAAAGAAAATACAAAAAAAGAAAAAACAAGAAAAATACAAAAAAAGAAAGAAAAGAAAAAATACAAAAAAATGTGTTCGTGTTTCATGATTTGAGCGATGGTTGGGATCATGTGTGATCCCCAACCTAACCATTATCTAGATTCATTTGTGGCCTGAGGGCATTTTATCTCCTAAGTTTGGGATTTGGTTTGCGAAGCAACCATCATCGTTTTCAAAACATTGGTTCACCCTTGCCGAGTGCAGGGAGCCGAGGTCCGAGTACCTCTGAGGTCCAAAGGGAACTCCTTGCACACATTCACACCCGCAATATGTTTGGCCTGATACTCACCGTACAGGGATACGTAGGCTGCTTGATATTGAGCTTGGTCATCCATCTGTTGTATTCTCTGTGTTGTTCATTCTTTTAATTCATTATTTGTTTATTCATGATTATTGTTCATTGATTCATTTATTGTCTGTTGACTTGTATTTTATTTTTCAAATTTGTGTAGCGGCACTCTAAGTAACACAACTTGAAAACTTGGTCTAGGGTTCCCTACTTGCCTAGTTAGGTTAGATGGAACGACCTGAACATACATAAGCTTCAAAAATGTAGGAAATGATATGACAGGAGACCGGTCCACTGACCGGGCGAGTTGGGTGCCTAATACCTTTCCAACTCGTAACTTGATGCTTACTCTTCTTTGGTAAGACTAGAAGCCAATCCATTGAGTCACTGAGTTATTGCGCCTCTCCAAGTGAGAGACAATTTATAAGTCCTAGACCTAATCTAGGTGGCGACTCCATATCTTCACCGTCCATTACTATCCATTGGCGGGTAACGAGGCGAGAGCCTTTTTGATTCGTGGAGGATGCAAAAATTCCATTGTCCTCACACCACTCTCCTTTGACGAATCCGTCACCGTGTAGATCTGACCGCTCTCCTCCGACGAAAAGCTCTCCTCTTATCCTTTCTTTTTCTCATCGGCGATCTACTGCTGCACACATTTAGACACCAAAATGTTATAGGGGCACCTAATTTGGAGACCTTTTTAAGGAAGAGAAAGAAGCCCCGTATTAGATGTAGAGAAGGGAAAGCTCCCGTTGAGGTAGCAAGGGATCTACGTAGAGATGAATAGCTGAGATTAATGAAGAGATGGGTTAGGGCATGGAGTCTCGACTCCCAATTTGTTTCCTCCATGGTTTCAACAACTCAAATTGATGCAGTAGCAGTGTCATGGATGGATCGACACGAGCCAATTTGGCTACCCAAGCTAAACCTGAACCGACTCAAACCCAAACCAACCTTTTGGTCTGGAAAGAGTTGGTAGATGATTAATTAGAATAGGAAGTTTCAGTATTAGGGTTTTTCTTATTTATTATTTCTATTTTATGCCATAGAGATTAGATTTGATTTCATAAAGATATTATTTGCTTTCTAAGTTTATTTCACAATAGTTTAGGAATGTTATTTCTTTTATAAAGAGAGATGTAATAGAGCAAGGGTGGAAAAGATTTTGAGAATGAATTGAAAGTTAATATTATGGTACCAACGTGGTCGGTTGTGTGCTTGTGAGCCTACGAGCAGAAGTTGTTCTCTTTCTCTCCCTTTCATCTCTGTGATCAGAACTAACCCTTTCTTTGGCCTGTTCCTTTTCCTTACTTTTTCCTTCTCTTTCCTCCCTGCTGTTTTGCCATTCTTTTATTGTTCTCCTGTTCTGAACATTAACTCCAGCCCTCCAAAAGCCATCGAAATCCCTTGATACAAATCAGTTCGATTCAAGAATTGAGAATCTAATTCGCCCTTCCAAAACGACCCAGATTCTAGGGTTTCATCCCCATCAAAACCCCCCCGCTGCAAAGCCCAAACCAGGAATCGATTCTGGTCCCCTGAGTACCGCCAGAATTTGTTGCAGAACTTGTTATGGCCTTTGGCTTGATTATTGGATCTGATTTCAGTGGGCAACAAGAGGACTGTACCTTGCGATGCTTTACTTGAAGTTTCGACTCGATCGGTGCAATATTGAAAGAGATTTGGCCCTCCAAACCATTCTGGTTTGTCGCCCCTGTAGTTCTGATCGTGAATGGGTTTAAGAATAAAGAAGGTGATTTTAGAATCTCTTTTTATTCCACTTATCATTCTCCTCAATGAATACCCTTCAAAATCCTAGTTATTACAATTTTGACATTCCTTATTGTTTGCCTCCTAATTAACCACTATCTTTAATTCTAATTCCTCCCATGTCCTATGTCCTTGTTTGGTTCTCTACAAGTTATTGAATAGTTCTGAATAATTACAAGTCTGCCATTACTGTTTTGGGTTTATTTACAATTCTGACACTGTTATTTGAATCAAGCTTGCTTATTATTTGGGTGGACCTACTAGCGGATCTAATTAGGATTTTCAACCTAGGATCCCGCATCAATTGGTATCAGAGCCAATATCTTGCAATCATGGTGAGTAACAATGAGCTCCTAGCACGTGTTAACGCCGACAAAGAGGAAACTAAAACGGCCATTGGTGGTATATCAAACCGACTTGATGGAATAGATGCTTTTATTTTAATTTTTCAGGATATGATGGTAAAAATGCAGACATCCATTGACTTGTTGTCACAAGCTATAAAAGGTAAGAGTCCCATACTTGGGGATTTTTCCAACTCTGTCTCACATGTTCCACCTCCCAATGCATCCCCACCACCATCACCATCACGATACGTACCACCACCACCACCACCACCATATGGAGTTGGTCGACATGGAGAAATTTTTGGTGCTGACAAAGGAGCACGACTGGATGTGTTTGATTTTAATGGAGACCAAAATCCTGAGGAATATATTGACTGGATCCATAGCTTGGAGATATTTTCCAAATGGTATGGATTGTCAGAGCCTAGAAAATTGATGTTTGCAGAAGCTAAATTGAAGGGCACGACACGAGTTTGGTGGATTAAATATCAGAAACAAAATCAAACTCGCGACATTGGTGAGATAAATACTTGGGTTGAGATGTATGCGGCAATGAATCGAAGATTCCTACCTCTTGATTACAAGCAATGGATGCATCTCAAGTTTACTCAATTACGGCAAGACAATATGACTGTTGAAGAATATGTGGCCCGATTCTATTATTTGGCTACCCGATCTGATTTTGATTGGGATGAAGATGTTTTGGTCGCACAATTTTGTAATGGTTTGCACCCACAGATTAGTGCTTCCTTGGCTTCCAATAGGTTACATACAATGGAGGATGCTGTACAAGTGGCATATCAGGTAGAGGAAAATTTAAAACGGCCATACAATCGGAGAAGCTTTCCAGAGACGTTCTCTAAAGGTACCAATTTTGTCAAGCAAGTTCCACCACCAGAGAAGTCTTTTAGCAAGCCCCAAGAAAGTGGTTCTAGTATGACCTCTTCACGGCCGACCCATCCATATTCTCCACCTTGGCGTGGTTATGATAAACCTCCTTCAAAACCAAGGGCTGAGATCCAATGTTACACCTGTAAGGGTTTCGGTCACTTTGCTTCCCATTGCCCAAATCGCTCCATTGCTTTTGCCGATAAAGAAGAACTCATGGCTACTGCCACAGAGGAGCAATGTAAGAATGAGATCGTATACTTAGCAGCCGAGCATGATAGTGATGATAGCGACAGTGATGTTGATCAATTACACCAGCCTTTTATGGTCCTTCACCCTCTCTTGGCTACACAGATACCTGAAGAGGATGATTGGCAACGTGGCAATATTTTCCAGACACGGGTATGATGCAACGGTTCCCTATGCACCATGATTATTGACGGCGACAGTTGCACCAATGCAGTCTCTGAAGATATGGTTAACAAGTTGGGTTTGAAGACAGAGCCCCATCCGCATCCCTACAAGGTTGGATGGATAAATAACAATAATCTTAAGATTCATGAGCGGTGCTTGGTCACGTATTCCATCGGTGGATTGATCGACACTGTTCGATGTGATGTGTTACCCCTCAAGATCTATCACCTTCTCCTTGGTCGTCCTTGGATATTTGACAAGAAGGTTCAGCATGATGGGTACGAGAATACTTACACCTTCAAATTCGGTGGGCACGATATGCAACTTCTTTCGACGAAACACCTTCCTGCCATCAAGCTTAAGAAGAATGCTAACTCGTTTCTCCTCCAACGCATTCCATCTGATGGTATTCTTGGTCCTTATCCAGACTCATCGGAGTCGAGTTATTTTGAGAAGCAGAGAGTTGATGCAATAGCAATGTCATGGATGGATCGACACGAGCCAATTTGGCTACCCAAGCCAAACCTGAACTGACTCAAACCCAAACCAACATTTTGGTCTGGAAAGGGTTGGTAGATGATTAATTAGAATAGAAAGTTTCAGTAATAGGGTTTTCCTTATTTATTATTTCTATTTTATGCCATAGAGATTAGATTTGATTTCATAAAGATATTATTTGCTTTCTAGGTTTATTTCACATTAGTTTAGGAATGTTATTTCTTTTATAAAGAGAGATGTAATAGAATAAGGGTGGAAAAGATTTTGAGAATGAATTGAAAGTTAATATTATGGTACCAACGTGGTCGGTTGTGTGCTTGTGAGCCTACGAGTAGAAGTTGTTCCCTTTCTCTCCCTTTCATCTCCCTTTTATCTCTGCGATCATAACTAACCCTTTCTTTGGTTTGTTCCTTTTCCCTACTTTTTCCTTCTCTTTCCTCCTTGCTGTTTTGCCATTCTTTTATTGTTCTCCTGTTCTGAACATTAACTCCAGCCCTCCAAAAGCCATCGAACTCCCTTGATACAAATCAGTTCGATTCAAGAATTGAGAATCTAATTTGCCCTTCCAAAACGACCCAGAATCTAGGGTTTCATCCCCATCAAAACCCCCCCGCTGTAAAGCCCAAACCAGGAACCGATTCTGGTCCCCTGAGTACCGCCAGAATCTGTTGCAGAACTTGCTATGGCCTTTTGGCTTGATTATTGGATCTGATTTCAGTGGAAAACAATAGGACTGTACCTTGCGATTACTTGAAGTTTCGACTCGATCGGTGCAATATTGAAAGAGATTTGGCCCTCCAAACCATTCTGGTTTGTCGCCCCTGTAGTTCTGATCGTGAATGGGTTTAAGAATAAAGAAAGTGATTTTAGAATCTCTTTTTATTCCACTTATCATTCTCCTCAATGAATACCCTTCAATCTCGTAGTTATTACAATTTTGTCATTCCTTATTGTTTGCCTCCTAATTAACCACTATCTTTAATTCTAATTCCTCCCATGTCCTAAGGCCTTGTTTGGTTCTCTACAAGTTATTGAATAGTTCTAAATAATTACAAGTCTGCCATTACTGGTTGAGTTTTGGATTTATTTACAATTCTGTCACTGTTATTTGAATCAAGCTTGCTTATTATTTGGGTGGGCCTACTAGCGGATCTAATTAGGGTTTTCAACCTAGGATCCTGCATCACAAATTCATCATGACTCTCCACTTCACTGCTCTTTTTTTTAGTTCATCAGGAATATAACTAATGGTGATTATAAGCTGCAACTTACAAGAGAACCGTCAACATTTTCAACCCAAAACAAAAACAAAAAAGCGAATTGTAAAGGAGACTTTACAGAACCTGGTTATGAAGTCGAAGGTATTCTCCGCTCTTGAATTGCGAGTCGATTTGAAACCAGAAACCCTTCCACTGTTGATTTCAGCATCTGATCATCAGCATCAGTTTCTTATCTATTTCTATGTCACAGCTCTGTTAAAGTTTTAGTTCAGACTTGAATTAAGTGAAGTCATGTATTTTGATGCAAGTCTACCTCCATTTATGCCCTATAAAATGAGCTTCATGACATTAATTTATTTCAATCTTCCTTTTAAAATATTAAATGCAAGAGAAAAACTCAAATGAAAGTTGCAAGTGTTCTCTTCGTTAAATCAATCAACGGGAAGGAGGAGAATGAAGAGGATATAAAATAAATTTGAAATTTCACGGGAATCTTTTTGCAAGAAGAGGGTTCTGCATTTGTTTCGGTGCTTAGAACACCTATTGCCATTTTCATATATCATGATGATGACGACAAAGTTTAATTGTC